>JANHFT010002559.1:9950-21276 GCA_032467955.1 Pseudoxenodon macrops
CTAAGCGGTTTACAGAGTCAACATATTGCCCCCAACAATCTGGGTCCTCATTTTACTCACCTCTGAAGGATGGAAGGATGAGTCAACCTTGAGCCTGGTGAGATTTGAACTGTTGTTTGTTGCAGATGCTTCCTTACCCACCCACATCACCAGAGCTAGAAGGGAGTGTTTATATAGCTTGCCCTGCCAGTGTTGGTTTCAGGATTGAAATAAGCATAAAATATTACCCTAATCAAGGAAAAAAAACACTCTAGCAACACTGGCAGGGCAAGCTAGTGTCTCTTACAAACCCTGCTCTAATTTAATTCATTCCTCTCTTTGGGATTTTCCCTATTTTTTTTCCTTCTGCATTAATAGCCAGCCTACAAAGCATTTGCACCTTTCCACATTGTGCTTTGATTTGATAGCCTCCTGGTTTTCCTCTGGCCCAGCCAATCTCAATGGAGAAAAAAAGACCCGCATTCTTTTATTAGCTGTTTTACTGTATGTGCTGATGGCTGCAGAGCTTCCAAAACATGAATCTTCTCTTTTCCTATCTCCTTCCACACCTGTGTCAAGTGATTTTGGCTGCTGCTGGGCAGAAGGCTCAAATAAGAGGGGTGGAAACAGCACAGATGTCTGCAATTTTTCTAAGCAGCCTGCTCTTCCATAGTCAACAGTGCCAAGTTTGCACTGTGCAATGACTGGGCAATTGAAGTCCTCCTCTCTTTAAAAAAAAATACATTGCAAGTATCTTATGTCCATAAAAAAGGAACAAGGCTTTTTATCCTATTTCCATGCATCATTTTGTCCCCTGCAGATGTCCCTGGTTGTTCTTCCAAAAGGGCCAATCTAAGCTGCACTTGTTACTTGGTTACTTAAGTTAAAACCATAGACCAGGCTCATATACTACTTTGTTTAATTGTTTTCGTTCACAGAGAACATGTTGGCTAGCAATTTTGGGAGTTGCATTGCCAGATTCCCTGGAGTTGGACAAAGCTCTTATGCTATATTTTGGGGGTAGAAATAGCAATAGCACTTAGACTTATATACCGCTTCATAGTGCTTTAACAGCCCTCTCTAAACGGTTTGCAGAGTCAGCATATTGCCCCCCAACAATCTAGGTTCTCATTTTACCCACCTTGGAAGGATAGAAGGCTGAGTCAACCTTGAGCCTGGTGAAATTTGAACTACTGAACTGCAGCTAGCAGTCAGATGAAGTAGCCTGCAGTGCTGCAATCTAACCACTGCGCCACCTTGGCTCATGATGCTAGATACCATCTTGGAGAGGCTAGAAGAAAAGAGTGGCCTCCCAAGTTTTTTTCTTCTGATAAATAAGATTTTCTGCTTCAACGTATCCCTGAAGGCAGTCATTTTATGATTAGAGAAGCCTCCCTTCTCAGGGCCCTATTTTGTGAAAATTCCCAAAAAATGAGCCCGTTGGCTAGAAATGATTGCCTATAGCTCTGCTTAATAGCCTATGAACACTAAATTGAATAAGCCTCGAAATGTAACTTTGAAGATTTATATATTTTGAAGACCTAAACATCTTAACTCTGACATCAAATTTGCATAGACTCCTAGACATGATTACAAGGGGTGAGGAGTCTATGTCTTTTAAACACAACACAAATGATTTCAATTAGTGGTTATTGTTGCATCTTTTTAAATAGCCATTGGGTCAAACTGCATACATTAACTGTGAAATATATATTAAGCAAGAGACAGCGAGTGAGAATAACATTAGGATTAAAATTCTGTACTCTTATTCAGGCAAAACACACAACATAGGGACAACAAAGAAAATCAAATTATTAAAAAAAACTGCTCCATTTGCTGTTAATGAAAATAGTAAGTGTTGCACAGTTGATCTTGGTTTATTTCCCTTCTTTTGTATATAAATGCTCAGCTGAACACTCATAGCTAATTTTTGTTGGAGTTACTGGTAATTTATATTGCTTGAACTGGCATGGTCAATTTATCCAATTTTTTTCCAGCAAAAACAGGGACTGTTACATTATTTTTGCTTATATTTATGGTACATATGTTTCTTTATTCACATAGAAAGAATATTCAGTATTTATTAAAGCTTAAATGTGTCTACTTTATTTAATTGTAGAATTAACTTAGAAAAATACAGTGATTCTTGGGTATGATTAAACTAAAGCAAAATTCAAAAACTGAGAAATGGATTATAAATTGAAAAAACAATTTAAGCCAGTGAAGTGTACCACAATTATACCAAAAAAATACGATGTTGATATTGATACTGTGGATGTGCCAAGTCAATCGTTTTTCTATTGGGCTGAAGCTCTTGGTTTCATGATGAACCAACAGGATGATTTTCTTCAGTGCATTTTCCTTTATTAAGTGGAGATGGATGTAGAGGGCAAAATGTTAGATCACTTGGGTACTCAAACAGTTTGAACAGCTAAAAATCTGTTTTCTTATGCTGTTCCTTTCAAAGGAAATATATCTGCTTCTAAATAATTTCAAGAACCTTTCACTATTTCAGAGAGAGAGATTCAGTGAGGTAATTTGCACTTGTGAGGAAAGCTTTGAGAACAAAGAAAAAGAGTTTAAAAATGATAAGTTTGGGCAAACAGACCTGTTTTAGGAATACAGAGTATGGAATAGAAGGTTGGTATAATAAATAAATAAATAAGTAGGCCAGAGGTGGATTTCTACCTGTTCGGACCGGTTCTACCGAGTAGGTAGTAGGCCGCTGATGATATCACGGAGCCAGTTCTGCTCCGTGGGCACCACCATCTTTTTTTAAAAATTTGTTTTTTGAAAAAAATAAATAAATAAATTTCCCTGTTTTTTCTTCTTCTGTGCATGCACAGAAGCTGAGTTTCCGGCACTGCGCATGCATCACTATCTTGTTTTTGGCCTTTTTTGGGTGGGAATTTTTTGGGTTTTTTTCTACTGTGCATGCGCGTGCCCACGTAGCGTGGGAGACAGCGAACCAGCGGCAAGGTAAGTTAGAACCCAGCCCTGAAGTAGGCAGAGAAAAAAACCATATAGTAATTCATGCACAATACTGAACTAGTTGATAATACATCTTGCTTGTATTTAAACAGAAAAAAATATTATTTGCATATTTATAGATCCAGTAGAATCTGTCTTAAAAAATTAATTAGTGGATGGATTCAACCATATTTAACAAATAGTAAGTGTATTAATGAATATTACACACATTGTTTCCTACAACAACAAATTGTTTGCAGGCATTATTTATGGCTTTGCTGGTATAATTATTGGCACTGTTTTTATAAATGATTCTATAACACCCTGCCAGAAGTGTGTTTTTCATCATTAATCACAAATAATAGTGCTTCCTAGGAAACAAAAGGATGTGTTAAAAAGATGTGAAGAATGAGAAATGGTTAGATATCAAGGTATATTTGTAGCCAAACAAACAGCAGGAAGAATAGACTTCATCAAGGCTATGGTATAGTTCTCGGGGGGGAAACATCTTAGAAATCTAAATGAACTGTCAGAAAGCAAAAATATACAGTATAGGGAAAAATATTAAGGAAAAATTAGTCTATGTTGACTTTATAATCTAAAGGATAGACTTAGATAAGGAAAAGTAGAATTCATATCCATGTGCTCTATCTTTAAGGAGATACAGTAGTTTGAAGGCCCAGCAGAACATCTCAATGATATGAATGAAGTGCTTTCACCTTTACTTTAAAAAAAAAAATGTACAGAAGATTCTCAATGAAGCAGTTTTATTGCAGAAGATGGCTTACAAACTGTTTACATTTCAGCACGCTGCTTACCAAATACATACAAATTGAATGTTCAGAGAAAGTTGCATCCAATGATATTCTATGTGAAGTTTTTCTTCTACTTTAAAAAAACAAAACAATGTGTAGGTAATTTGATAAAATGAAACATCAAATAAATTCATGCATCCCCGATAACAAGAAGAAATTTGTAGTACGCACAACTCCATCTTAGAATAAACAACATACAGAAAATAAGCTTTTGATAGTCACGAACTAGAAGCTGTGAGCCTGTACACAAAGTATCACAGTAATTGTACAAACTCTCACAGCTTTCTTCCAAAAATGTGGTCTTACACCTCTTTGGAATGAAATGCATGCTTTCATTCCTATAGGACACTTCAACTATGACTTCATTTGAGTACAATTTGCCATCGGTTCATAAACAAGCACCATGATACAAAAAACATGTTCAAGAGTAACCAGAACATCGTGTTTCTGAACTGAGCTCAAAATGATATAAAGCAGGCAACTGCCTTCAACAAGGATTTAAATAATTCTACTTTGCAAAAAGCCGAGAAAATCCAGACTTGATCGGCATCCAAATGAAGTTGCATCCCAGACATATCATCTCACTGTTAAATTGGTTTCCTAAGGGGAAAATAAAGCATTTGCTGCACCTCCTTCTCTTGCTTTATACTGATGTTCTTCTTAAGAAACAATACTTTAAAAATTCTACTTGGGCTGTTTCATTTCCACACACACACACACCTTATTGTATTTCACCGTACAGTCCTTTAATTTTTTTACTGGGTTGTGAGATGAACTTAGCCTATATATATAAAAAGATTAGAACTACGGTAGATCAGATGTTAATTGAACAAGGTACTTGCTCTCAGCAACTTCAAGAAACGAAATTAGATGCAATTGTCAAATGTTCGGCTTTGATGCTCTAAGATAGCATGTCTACTTATTTCTTTTTTAGCCTGATTATTTTCTTATATCAAGGCACTGACTTTACCAAATGTAGTATACACGGAATGATTTCCAGAAATATTATCTTTCTAAAGTGTAACCTGTTTATGTTAGTAGACATATTCAATCAAAGCAATTCAACAATTTCGCTATTTTTGTTTTAACACTGAATTTAAAATATCTCCAAGACCAATTATGGGCTACAAAATTCTATATAAGGGGAGGTTTTAAAGACAGCAGTAGACATGGATTGGGTTCCCACATTGTACAAAGCCATGTAATTTCTTTAGATGTGGTGTAGTGCATCTTGTGAACCCATCCAGAGGTGAGTTCTTACCAGTTGGACCGGTTCTATAGAGTAGGTAGTAAGCTGCTGGTGACGTCATGGAACTGGTTCTGGTCCAGGGATACGGCCATCTTTTTTTTGGGAATGCTTTTTTGGGGAAATGTTTTTTTGAATTTTTTCCATTTTTTTTCTTCTGCGCATGCGCAGAAGCCAAGTTTACGGCACTGTGCATGCATCTCCATCTTGTTTTTGGCCTTTTTTTGGAATTTATTTTGCACTGCGTATGCGTGTGTGTGCAAAGCGCATGCGCGCCCACGAGGCACGGCTATGTGGCGTGGGAGGAAGCGAACCGGTGGTGAGGTAATTTAGAACCCACCCCTAAACCCATCTCATTATGATTTATTCCAGTCAAATGGACCACAATTTAACATACAATGTGAAGCTAAGTCATCTTTGTCAGTGTAAGAATGCAGTTGTTTTTAGTGGGTTTTAAAAAGACAAAATGGCTATTATTGCATGCAAAATAATAGTTAGATTTTTTTTAGCAGTGTTTAGATACTGTACGTGAACATTTAAGAGAGCCAAGCACACATTGCCAGCTGCTGTCAGACATATCTACAGAGGCAGCGACTGGCCTCAAAGTGGTGAGTACAATTGGACAACAAAAGGCCCACCTCTTTTTAAAGTGCATCACATTTATCACACCTTTGGCCATCCTGTCATTTTGAAACCAGTGGCTGTTATTATGGTTGCTATAGATCTTGTCACTCAAAAGCGTAACTTGATTCGAATCTCAATTTCTTCAGACCAACTCCAGCATTTTAACCACTACATGATATGTATTTTTATTTCATTGAAACTCTAATTTGGCTATGTTAATTTTGCATTTTCCATCATCAAAATGGACTAGTTAGCCTGGGGGGGAGGAGGGTGCTCTTAATGGGACAACTCCCAAAAAATTAGGTGAGGTGTGGAATTGTTTCGGTCACTGGCAAAAAATAAAAATGCAAACATTGTGATTGCAAATCACAAGATAATAAATGGGGCTGTAGAAAACAATTCAGGGGAACATCAATCTCTTCTATCTTAGATCAATGGCAGTTCTATGTCACACCAAATCCTGTTACAGGATGTCAAGAAAATGTGTATGCAAGAAACAGACACATGCTTGAGGAAATAAAATCAGTTTCTGGCTATGCCAGAAAAGCTCACTCCTTTTTTTGAATGAGGAAGTACCATTTAGAATTAAATAGGACCTCTTAGGTTTTTGAGCCCAACTCTCTGCTTAAGTCAGGATTGGAAACTTGAGGACTCCAGACCAGAGGCTGGTTCTGAATCTTCTTACTGCCGATTCGCTCAGGGTCATGCCCCGAGCATGTGTGCGGCAGTCAAAATCCAAGATGGCGGTGCCCACGGCTCTGTGACGTCATTGCCAAGTTACTATCTACTCTATAGAGTCTCTATAGAACCGGTAGGAACCCACCTCTGCTCCAGACTGATCTCTGTTTAACCTCTGCTTGAACATATCTTTTAATTTATTTATAGTTTACACTTTTGAACTGCCTATCTTCCTATGAGAGGGTTATATCCAATGAACTGAAGCTTTACTCCTTCTCTGTGTAGTCGATTCCTTTGTCAAATAGCTCTTTCTATAAAAAAATATTTTGTAACGTTCAGTTAGAATCTGCCTTCCTATACCTTAAATCCATGATTTCGTATCATTTCCTCTGGAAAAAGAGAGCTAGACCTTTATCTTCTTCAATGGGATTCCCTTTCAGGCATTTGAAGAATCTATCATATTCCCCTTTCAGCCAACTCCTTTCAAAACCGCCACCTTGGTTTTTTTCTTCAATCATTCATCAAAAATCAGTTCAAAAAAGTTAATTTTTACAGAAGGCTACATTTAATGCACCTCTCCAGGACTGTAGGGATTTCTGTCTGCAGATTTAGCTGTACCAGCGAGAATGAGGCAACCACCTTGGATGGTGGCTCCTTAGATATTGTGGGAAGGCAATACTAGCTTCAGCTTCTCAAATCTGCCCAGCTATACACTTTGCCTAAAAGACAACTTGAAGTCCAAGCAATCAGTTCTGTTCTCCCTCAGATGCTTCTCCAATGTGATGAATGACTCAGGCCTAGTCCAAATGTTGAAGGATCCAGTTGGATTCTCTATACGGAGTAGGGAGGGAGCACCATCTTGTACTTGATCTCGGCGAACACAATGTTGGGCTGAGTTTACTGCTGTCATTAAAGAAATATCTCATTCATTTCAGGGGAAAAGTGATTCAGTAGAATGCACACCTGGACTCAAACATTGTTTTGACTAATGGGATTGAAACAGAGACGTTGAGGACATTTAAGGAGAAATGTCAAGAATGGTAGAACTTAATTTTTCTGCCAAGGATCCCAGATGTTGGATTCACCTCATCCTGGCTGACCATCTCTTGACACAACAGCGTCTGGAAAACTGTGAGATGATCATAATTCTGTAGTTCTTCAAGCATTATCATCTCAAAACAGACTCTCGGAATAAGTCTAAATGATGAAGTGATTAGAATCTGAAGGATTTTTATGTTCTCCATGCTATGGTCTTTAGTTGCTTCTCTCCCGGTGTAAACTGGCTGGAAATGACACAAAAAAAAACCTTTCCTGGATTTCAATCCATTTCTCTTTTTGGCTACAGTGTTGACTAGGTATTTTGTCTGGACTATAGTTCCCAATTGATTGATTCCCCAGCTTCTTTTCCTCTTCCAGAAATGCTGGGAAAGCAAAAACCAACTGTTTTCCATCCAGGGCATACCTTTTGAGAAATGGTGAAAAATATGTGACAAACAGTTTTATGATTCCTCCTATTGCTTAGGCTAGAAGGAGAAGATGGAACAATTCTTATTAATTTCCCAAAAGAATGACCAATATCCCACTATTAGTCTTTTGATCATCATCTTTTAATGACCCCATAATCCCTTGCATGGTGGAATCTGGGCAACTGAATGGAGCAAGCAGAGTGTTTACTGGCTGGATGACCTTCCTGTCACAGATGCAGAGTTTTGTTCAGCAGATATATTCTCATTGTGCCCAGAGAGAGAAATATGTGCTTCTACCTAGGATCAAACTCACAGCTTCCTGATTGTGAGATGACAGCTCCACCTCTAGGCCACCTCACCATTGCTCTTTTGATCCTAACAGATAAACCCAGAGATGCAAAGATGGGGGAATGGGGTAAATGCGCCCACCAGCCAGTTGGAATGAGGTCATTTGGGTAAGACAGTGCAGCAAGAGGATAGATGTTGCTATTTGACCAGAACTGATGGGGAGACATTACTTTTGATGTGCAGCAAGCAAAGTCAGATAGAGGTTGCTTTCCCAGTAGCATTAGGACAGGAGGAAAATGACATAATATGTTCTTAGTTTCTCCAAAGAGTAGGTGGCCTTTCGTACTGGACCAAGCGGAAATGTGGATCAAGGCTGGGAATTGTTTGACTTCTATATTGTATAACCCACAGTTTCCAAAGAGGGATGATTACTCCCTTGGCATCCTTAGTTTTCAAGCGTGGTTTAGACATGCAAGAGCAAGAGAGTCATTCTCACATTGGCAACCATTATCTTTTCTGTAACAATATCTAGAATTCAACAGAACACTTGGTGCTTGGCATTGTCCAAGTGGATTGATGAGCATTAAAGGCCCAGCCCCTTGAACCCCATTGCTGATCCCTGGCCTAGAATGTTAAAATCTGAGAGAGGGGCATAAACATATTCTATTTCTTACCTTGCACAAGAATGATAAAATGTTAAGAAGTAATCCCTACTGTTTCAGATTGCTGCCTCTTCTTCTAGTTCTTGACTGCTACAGCTTTCACTGATTTGTGAATAAAAATCTAAAAATACTATAGAATTCTAAAATATAAATATCACTAGCTTCTAAAAAAAAATGAGGGGGAGATTCCTTTTGGTAAAAGGTTAAGCAAGGGCTTAACTCATTTTCTTTAAACTTACCATGTCCTTAAAATGATCAAATGTGGCCAAATCTATTTTTAAATCCAAGAAATTAATTGAAGAATGCTATGATTTTGCAGATTAGATTGAATTTCCCTTTGTGTATATAAAGGGTATATAAAGTGAAACAATAAAGCTTTTTTCCCCAACTTGAGGGCACTTGTAATCCACTATTTAAAAAAATAAGCTGCTATATGCTTTAGATTTAATTATAAATTTAAAGACTGAATTAATTTGTGGTTATTACCTACAATTATTACATAGATTTCTTTTTCCCCGATAAATAATTTTTCTCTTGCCACATTGGTTTTCATCACTTTTATTTCTTAATTATGTAATCACTATTTTTTCCCCTCTCCATTGGTGAAGTTTATTTTTATTTCACCATTAAAAATTAAATGTAATAACTTTAAAAATCTTCCCTACCATCATAGGAAAGTATCTGTTTCAGATAAATGGAATGTTTAAGTGATCCCACTTCTTTGATCAGGAGATCTAACCTAATTTGGAAACATCTGGGCATGGCGATGTCTGGGTTGATCAGTCTAGACTAGCAATGTGTGTGGGCCAGATGCAAAATTTGGCTGCACTTTCTGCTGAAATGCGTGCGGCTGCTTTGCCATCAAAATGCTGAAGGCTTGGTGTTGTGTGAGAGAGAGTGTGTCTGAGTCTATATGCTCGTTCCCTCTCTCTGTTCATTTATTTACACTGAATTAAAAATAACAAGAAGTCCGTCAACACTACCAAAGTCTCTTAGATTTTGTTGTGGCAAGGAAAGGTGAGAGAAGCCAGTTTTGTTCTTATTTCGTTAATCAACCGCACACACTTAGGAAACTTTTCAGAGGAAATGGCAGATGCTTAAGAAAATAAGCCATAAAATATTGAACTACTCCAGGCAGAGAAAACAGAGACGGTGATCATTTCAGCAGGATCAGCTGAAGCCAAATATTTTAAGCAATAGCATATCCACTGCTGTCTTCTGGGAAAAGGCTGTGCGTGAACTCGCTGCTTTAGGCCAGCTGCTTCGGATCTCTGCCAGACTGGACACTCCGAGCAATAATGCTGCTGTTTTTTCTTGAGAACTGAAAAGGCACATTAAGGCAAAGAAAATAGAGAAATTCTCTCTTTCTCTCCCTCCCTCTCCCTCTTATCATTTACCTAAAAATGCAGCATGTCTATGTTATCACCATACCTTACAATAACAGAACAATAGAAGTAGAAATTCAACCCACTGCTCAGGCAAGAGACCCTATACCAGTGATGGCTAACCTTTTTCTTCTTGCGTGCCAAAAATGGCAGCGCACGCACACATGCCAGAACACAACCCCTCCTGCATACTGCACTGCGCATGCGTGCGTCTCCCCATGCGCCCCCCCAATTGGGCCATTTGTCTCCCTCCAGAGGGTTCAGGAGGCTTCCCTGAAGCCCCCAGAGGATGAAAAACGGCTCAATGGGGCTTCCGGTTTGCCCATTGTGCTGTTTTTCACCCTCCGGAAGCTTCTGGAAGATGAAAAATGTCCCTATGGACAAACCGGAAGTCCATTCCCGAACTTCCAGTTTGCCTTTTGTGCCATTTTCTACCCTCTTGAGGCTTCCCTGAAAACTCCTGAAGCCTCCTGAGGGTGAAAAATGGCCAAAAATCAAGGCCGAAGCATGCGCTGGAGCTGGCAGAGCAACGCCTCATGTGCCCTCAGAAATGGCTCCGCGTGCCACCTGTGGCATACGTGCCATAGGTTCGCCATCACTGCACTACACCATTTGAGAAAAATAGGTGTCCAATCTCTTGTTAAAAACCTCCAGGGAAGGAGCACTGACAACTAATTGCCAACTGCTTCAATGCTGGAAAAAGGCATTTGTATACTTTAAGAGAAAAATAAAGAATCCAAGAATTCAGCAAAATTATCCTTTGGCCATGTTTTAGTGAAAGGACTGCCAATGCCATCACACAATCTGGCTTGTGTACTCCCTAACATCCCAGAAATCTAAAACCTCATGAGGTCACCAGCATCTCATGTGAGATCTCACATACAAATTCCAAACTTTCCCAACATTTCTGAAAGATCCTGCAAGGTTACAACACTCTCATTGCAAAATGATGGCAGTTTTTAACTCTTACTACGTTTGAGTAGTAAGAGTTATCAACAACCTCAGACATGCAGATGATACCACTGTAATGACAAAAAGGGAAGAGGAATTAAAGAGCCTCTTGGTGCAGGAGAAGAAGAGTGCAAAACTTGGCTTGAAACTCAACATTAAGAAAACTAAGATCATAGCATCTGGACCTCTCAATTCCTGGCAAATAGATGGGGAAGAAATGGAGGTAGTGACAGATTTTATTTTCCTGGACTCCAAGATCACC
>JANHFT010002559.1:28355-38482 GCA_032467955.1 Pseudoxenodon macrops
GCAATTATTTTTTCTGCAGTTCTGATTATTCTCTGAAGTCTGAATCTGTCTTGTTGGGTTGCAGAACCAAACCAAACCAGAAGAAGAGACTACCTAGATTATGTGTGGCTGTGAGACGCAAGACGTAGGTTTGACCTAGGGATACATTGCCTGATGCAGTAATCCAACCCAGCTGCAATCTTCTCTTTCTTGAAGAATCCAAAAAAAAGTCAGCAAGAGATGGTAGTTTAGGATGGCGCCAGGCCAGCTGCAAAGCCACTCCCCCTTCCCTCCTCTTCCTGAGAATGAAAAGTCTCCACCAGTAACATAAACCCTGAGGGAGAACTGTTTGGTGGCTCACTGATATTCTAAGAACTAACTTCTAAAACTCTTAAAATTTTAATCTTTGTAGTTTTAATGTTTTAATATTTAAATTATTTTTTACTTATTTTATAATTGGTAAGCTGCCCAGAGTCACTTTATAGATGAGCACAAAAAATTATAAAATAAAACAATAAATAAAATAATAAAACCAAACCAAACCCTTGGAAGACAGAAATAATCAGAGATAAATGAGTTCAATTATCAGCAGTAGCAGCATATATATTCATTCATTTTTATTTTTTAGTAGTATTGTGAATAATAGTTATTCCCCTACTTTGCAAAGCGGTAATACCCTACTATCTAAGATGATAATTATACAATTTGCAAATCACCCATCAATGTTTAACTCTGTCTTAATTATTTTGATGGAAACTGGTAACCTCTAAGAGCAACAATTCATCTAGATATCTTAAATTCCTGGCTTATGCTGAGGCACATGCCCACTTCTAGGAGACTTAAAAATAGTTTTTGGAACAAATGCAAATTCACCTGTTATTTAATACATGGACCAATATGGTCAGTAGCATTAACCAACTTAAGGTGCTCTGCTGAGGAACTTTTTTATCTGGTCTCACAACTAAAAGGAAATTATATAAAAGAGTGTCACTGACTGTGCAAATCAACCAGAGCTAAGTGCTTCCACAGAGAACAAGATATCACCATAGCTTCTAAAAACATAACAGTGTTTTAGCTCAGCCATGAATGCAATCAATCAGCAGTACCTGAAGGACAACTTCAAACCATCATTCTCATGGGTCCATGTGGAACAAAAGTGGTTCAGGATTTTCCTCCCTATTTGCTTCACCTTTTATTCTGTAGAACATCAGGGGAAAAGTTCTACCCCCTTTTTTTGCAAAGCAAAACAGACCTTCTCATTACAAAAATCACTTTCTTGCTATCAATCAGCCCAGGTAACAATAGCAAAGGCTTTAGTCAGTTTTGCGGGTCTGTAGACAAATATCAAGATAAATTTACAGTGCTAGAATGATTAATAATATATTCTCTTGAGATCCACAGCAGGTATTTTATAACTAGTCTTAGACTTTCTTTCCTGTTTTTATTACATCCTTCTTTTCCTCCCCATCCTGTAATTCGCCCTGTTTTTGAGGATGTGAAACATGGGCTTCTCGTGCCACCAAAAGGTTTTCGCTTCCCTTTCAAAAAAAGGACACGGAGGAGGTGGCTTTTCATCAAAGGAGAAGATAAAATCTAGTGAAATTCTAAGCTAGGCAAAGCGAAGTATCCCTCCCATCTGGTCTACCTAAAACCTTTGCTGTACCTGTGTCCATCTTCCACAAAGCACCATTTCAGCATAAATCAAATTCAACCATAGATCAATCAATAAATGTTTGCTTCCTTATGCTATTAAGATTCTTAATGTTCTCTTGATGGACATGCAGTCCATAATTGTGGTCCAAGCAGTATTGTAAGTAGAGAGTGAGCATAGACTCAGAAATCCATGTGACACGAAGAAATATCCTGTTCAAGGACTTCAAAGCATTAGAAGCAATTCAGTGTTTGGACAGCATAAAATCACTGCCCAAGATAGTCCAGAAAGTTCTTTTAAACAATGTTCTCTCAACTTTTTTGCTCTCAGATTCTTGCTCAAATGCATTTCAGTCCTCCTCAAATACTCACAGAAGCTGGATACAATGTTTGTTTGCATATTTGAGATATTGATTCAGAGCCTCGGGCTAGCTGATCCACATCTCAGAAGCTGAAATGTTGGAATAGAAGTTGGATTTCATATTGATGGAAATCAAAATCAAAACCAACTTGCCATGCCTAAGAAACAGGTGCGATAAGCACTCCTTATATTAGTTAGCACTCGTCACAAAGAGGTTCTTCTAATTCCATTGTTTTAATCCTTAAATGCCCCAGGGGTGGGGTAGGAAGCAAACAAACTCAAAGTCCAGAGATAAAAGAGCCAGTTTAACTTTTATTTGGACAATAGGATAAAAATAAGAAGTTTAGGACATGAGATCTATTGAAACAAGACTATTATAGTGTCAGCCCTGGGCCAAGATTACCATTGATAATGTGGTGTGATGGCCCAGACTTTATACATTGAAGTTCACCCATTATCTAGAAGACACATTCACTTGTTCCACTGTTGAAATGCTACTTACTTGGTCCAGTTCGGGAGAGTAGGTAGCTGTGGCCACCAGTGGTTCGGAGAAGCGGTGGCCCCCAGTGGTTCGAAGAACCAGAGGCGGCCATAGCACGAGGCTCCCTCCACCCACCCAAATGTCACAATCTCCTGGCTTTTTTGCCATCTGCACATGGTGAAAAAGTGCATGTGACGTAAGTGCGCGCACGCGAGTGGCACACTCCTGGTAAGGAAGGTAAGTAGATTTCACCACTGCCTTGTTCCAAATTTAAGGGAAAAATACCTTATTATTTAGAGCATTTAAAACCTCATCAATGTAGAATCCATCAGGATTCTAAGCCAAGATTGTGAGTACACTCAATTTTCTTCCTTAATTTCTAAGAAAAACAGGAACGCCAAGAATATTTTGGATTTGAAGTGGCTGAACAAACAACTTTACAGGAATCATTTCAAGATGGGAACGTCAGGGCAGGTGGCCAACCAAACACTGGACAATGCCATTATAATCTATGCTACTTGTTATTGTCTAGATATTTCTATCCCTTGTTTTGTCTCACTTGCAGCCAGTTGGAATCGAGCGCTATGGAAATGCCAGAAATAACTAAATCAAAGCCAAAAGATGACATGTGCACAATGATGACATCATGTAAATGCCACAATTTCCCTCTGCGTATTGAGGCAAATAACATGAATTTTAAAGTGATAATGTCATCCTGTACATTTTTCCCCATTTAATACATATAAGTCTTTGTTTCTCCGCAGACAACTTTATGTGATTGAGTAGTAAAACTGCTGATACAAAAAATGACAATATTGGGTATCATTTCCCAAATTACATTCCATCAGGAGAAGGAAACTGCAAAGTGATACTTGAAGAGGGCTACCTGCAGGTGTGAGATTTAAAAAATGGCAATAGTGCAGCCACCACCATGTGATGCAAAAAAAAAAAAATCAGGGAGAGGAGAAGATTTTATTGCATTATTGCAGCTGTTCTCTGAATTTTCTTTTTCACCTTTTGTAGATATTCCTGGATTTGGGAAGCACAGGTAGGAAATCTTGGAATGTGTCCTCTGTCAGAAGAACAAAATTAGGAATAAGTTTAGGACTAGGATAGGTTACTATTCTACTGTCATAGAAACAAGTGCACCTGTTTGAAAACCTATTTTTAGTTACTTAATAAAAGTGACTAGAGAAATTTAACCAGCTGCCTGTGCTATCATATATTTTCCCCACATTCCACCCAAATATATTATCTTAGAGTGTTAAAGCATTTGTAAATCCTCAAATAGGTTTAATGGTGGCATCAGAACAAGGAGGGTATTGCACCAGAATAATGCTCTGTGTGTGTGTGTGCGTGTGCGTGTGCGTGTGTGTATGTGTTTGTGTGTGTAGAATCCTTGTAGAATCAACTGAAACAATCATGAACTGGGTGTGCTCTGTGCTATTTAGTTAGCCGTCCTCTCCTTCAAGGTTCATATCTTGAAGCAACATGTGCTTATCAAGACAGACAGTACCTTATGGAAAGTATATACTGACAAGAGAAAATAGAATTTTTTTCCAGTGATGTGGAACATATGGTAAGGTAGTAAATTTAGAGCTGCAGATTGACTGGACAGGAAAGCAATGTTCAAATTGGAAGAGAAGCTGAATCCCACCATTTTCTGAATTGTGACAAGAGATTTTGGAGTGATGCAGCTGGGAATCCTGTCAGACAACAGCCAGATGCTTGTGTTTCTATCAAGGTTTTCGTGGCAGGAGGCTTCTAATGTACTGCTAGGTGTTTGGACAAGCTAGGTATTTGAAAAGTGATACTGTTCCTTCTCTTTTCATATTGATATAGGTAATCTGCCAATGGTGGTAATTCTAGTTATTTCTTTCTGGCCAAAAAGAAAGACCTTGGTTTGCTGACCTCAGAGACATAATGAGACATAGCAACTCTAGCCATTCCCATCAGAAAGAACCAAAAGGCAATACTTCATTAGCTCCTAAAGAAAAGTCATAAATAAATGGTGTGGGAGAACAGAAAAAAACTTTGTGATTTGATGTGTTGCTGGTAAAATGGATACTATGTAGGCTAAGACTGACTGCATTTGGGGCTGTCTTACAACAAAATAAGAGGAATCTATTTGATTGGTCTTCCCCTGATTCCTAAAACAGGGGTCTCCAACCTTGGCAAATTTAACTCTGAGGAACTCTGCAGTTGAAGTCCACAAGTCTTAAAGTAGCCAAGATTGGAGACCCCTGTCCTAAAAGACCTGTACGTTGCTGATTGTCTTCACAACTGCTATTCCATGATAGCATTTAAACTGGGCATTGACTATTATATGATTCATGCATCATTTGAGCCCATGTCTCCCTAAAAAAAGGTTCTCAGCCTGTATTCAACTTGTTTTGATGTTCAAACCCAGTTGTGAATCACAGAGCAAATGAGAAAATAATTGTATTTAACCTGTCATTAAAAACCAGTCATGTTGGTCTAATTTGCAGAGGAAAACAACTTCACAAGCAGACTGTCACCCTTGAGAAAGTGTGGTTTTGATTTCTACACAACCCAATGTTGGCAATGATAAACCATTAAAAAAAACCACCTTTCCTAATCTCTAGCAGAATAATAGAAAAAGACCTGATTAAAAAATATTTTAAGATTACTTCGACATGACCGCATAACCGATGCAGTTTGGTTATTTGATGGTGATGGATGAATAATCCCTTACTTGAATGCTATTATAAATAAATATAAAACCTGTTTTACTATCAGAAGCAAATAGGCTGTAAAAAAATACAATTGTTTGCTCTAAAATACATTAAAAAGTAACTTTAGTATTATGTCAACCAACTTTTACTCCTGGGCAGCACAATTTTTCAAAGATCTATTGAAATCCTTCGGCAACATTCAGTCTATAAGATGCACAGACATTTCCACCCACTTTTTGGGTGTGTGTGTGTTTGTCTTATACACTGAAAAATACGGTACTTGTTTCTTAATGAGCTTACTTGACACACTTCCATATTCTGACCTGTGAAAAGTTAGCAGTGGGAATGGCTGTTTTAAAATGTATGTTGGGAATGTTTTTATCCTTGTTCCTTCAAACGATGCCAATTTTGAAAATGAAGATTAACCATTTCAGAACTGTCAAGATATCTGAGATATTGATCCCCATCTGTCCACTCATCCTTAACCACAGTGTCCTTTCTTGTTCCCTTCAGGATTACAGGTACATGGACTCTAACTCACAATTGTACAGTGCCTCCTGCTGATCAGTAATTGTTTTGAAAATGGTGGTTTGCATGACATGCATACATGAAGAGAACTTAACCCAGAGCAGAGATGGGAGCTTACCAGAAGTGTGGCCATTTGGCAAATCCCTATAACATAGTAATAATAACAATAATAATCAAGACCATAAATTAACCCTATGAAAACCTTACAAGATAAAAACAAATGTAAAAGGGTATTTAAAACACACTCCAAAATGTTTTTTAAAAGATAGTTTTAAATATTTCTCTACAAAAATATGTCTCAGTTCCTTTCCCACAGGCTGAGAACTGTGCATCTCCTTAGTGCAGGGGTCCCCAACCTCTGGACCACAAACCCATATCATTTTTTTTAGGAACTGGGCTGCACAGCTGGAGATGATGAAACCAAATGAAACTGAAACCATCTCCTCCCCGTTCATCAAAAAAATGTCTTTGGTCCCCGGTCATCGAACATCCTTGGTGCCAAAAAGGATCTAAGACTCTGTCTTAGTATATGCATTTTGCACTCTGGAAGTTAGTCAGAAAACTTCTCACTCAGAAGTCTGCTTAATGGACCTCTGAAAGTGGGGCTATATTATCAAAGGAACTCCCTTTAGTCCTGGATAGGTTCCTAAGCAGATGCATAATTCTCAAAAGGGCAGGGTATACGTTTTGTAGGGCATTAAACAACAAAGAGGTTAAAAACTCAGGTTTAAACGTTGATTATATAGGCAGACCCTTCTGAAATAAGTCATTTGCCACGGCTTTTCTCCAATAATTTCTTTCAACTTCCAGGTCTAATTTACAGCCTTGGGAATTCCGGATGGTTTCCTATCCAGGTTCAATCCTCTTTCGCTTTTTATTATTATTATTTTAGATCAGTCAAGGAGTATAAATTGTCACCATCTGCTGTGACACTTAAATATGAAAAGTCGACCTGCAAATTGCACTTGGAGCACAATGACTGTAGCAACTGTGCTGCAGATTGTTCAGTCTGGGTAGGAGGCGATCCTAACCCTGCACTAGTTAGCCGCCCTATTGAGAGTCTGCACCTAACTCATAGAAGTTTGTAGGAATCAATTTGATTTGTCACAAACATATGGAAAAATAGTGTAATAGGAATGCATAAATCTTTTTATAATCCAGGCAAAGTAAAAAATAAAAAAAAGTGACTGTCTGAAGGTAATATTTCTACGGCTTAGGCTTTATATGCAAGCCCTTGTGTGAGTTTTAAATTTTTGAGCCCAATGAGTATTTTATCACTGCTCATAAATGTAATTATAGTGTTTTTCATATTGCCTAGGAAATCATGCATGGTGAAACTTGCAGCTCTTTTTTTTTTTTTTTTTTTTAATCTGCCAGAAGGAATAATTGCTTCTGGAAATGTTAACACTGTAATCTTAAAGTATCTCTTAAAATAGTCATTTTCATAGAGCTGGAATGATTATGTATATTCCTAATAAACATTACCACTACAAAGAGAGAGAGAGAGAGAGAAAGGGAGAGAGAGAGAGAGCAATTTTCATGCAAATCTACAACATTCGTTTTGTAAAAAGAAGCCTCTCTGAAGCTAACAAGCACACTTGATTTGGCTAAAAGATATAATGCAGCAATCCCTAAGAAGGCTTTTTATAAGACAAAGTTGCTTCAAGTGATGGCAGTTCAGAAGGAGAAAAACACAACGGGAGATTGACTGTTTAAAACAATCCCTCATCTAAATTGGTTCTCGACAAGCTGGCTTTTCTCCTAAAAAGGACTCCTTGCTTAGTTACCTACCTCTCTGAAGCTTTTAAGAAAATCCTGGAGATTTGTTTTGCCGTCTTATATTGTTACTTTTGCTGCTTTCTGTGAGGGGCTGTATTCCGAGTGGCTCTGAATATTAAATATATAAACAATCACACAATGCTTTAAACAAGCTCTGAAAATGAAATATTTTGGAGCAGCCAATTCTCTTTCTTTTAATAAAAATTCAGTAATAGGAAACTTCCAGCGGTGGTCTTCAAAATTTTTAGCAAGGGGTTCTCTGCCCAGTTGCTGGGTGGGTGTGACCATGGTGGTCATGGCCTAGTCCGCCTCCTGTACCATGGTGGGGAGGGTTGCCCTCTTCGGGCTCCGGAGGCTTTCCTTGAGCCTCTGGGAGGACGAAAACAGTCCCCCCAGGCTCCTGAGGAGGCCCCCTGGATGCTGGAAACAGGCCCGTTTCTGGCCTGCCCAAATTTCCGGTAGGCCTGTTTTTTGCCCTCCCCGAGTCTCTGTGTGTGCCCTGCAGTTACCTACATCCAAAACGCGCTACGAAGGGACTTCTGGGAGGGGCAGGGAGGGGTGGGTGAGGCCAGCCAGGAGTTGAATTTGGGGGTTCTCCAAACTGCACAGAATCTTAGCTAGAGTTTCTCCTGAACCCCTGTGAACCCTCAGCAGCCCACCCCTGGAAGCTTCCAGTCTTGATAATTCAATCCTGACCCTCATTTTCCAGAAAGAAATCAGCCCAATGCTGTTATTTGTATGCAAAGGTATGATCAATATTTATAAAATTATGGCTGTACCACAGGATTTCTGAATTCACAGCTTCCTTATTTGAAGGGAGACAGGCTATGGGCTGCGAGAATGACTTTGAGACTCATGAGAAAGACTGTGGTGCTCTCTGAGCTTGGTGGTTTTCTTGCAGACATTTCATTATTCATTTAGGTAACATCATCAGAGTACTTATGGGTAATTCTAATAAGGTCTTCTAGTCATGTCTTCAAAAAACACTACTACAAGAACACTGTTACAGGAAATGTTTGCAAGAAAACCACCAAATTCAGAGTGTACCAAGGACCCCGCAGTTCAACCCCGAGCGGCAAGTATTCTCTTCTATTGGTAGAGGAGAAAGAGTGACAGCCTAGACAATAGTCTGATAAGAACAATCTGAATCCAAAGGAGAGATGTGGGTGGAGAAAAGGTCACAGAAAGGACGAGGAAAATAAATGGGAGGGGGAAACATGCTTTCAGATTTACAAGATCCTGTTACTCTAGTCTCACAATAAAGGTGATACCAATAAAGAGTTTGTTTGTAGCTCAGGGTTGAAAAGAGGGGCCCTTGGTACTCTCTGAGTTTGGTTAGTTTTCTGGCAGATGTTTCATTACCCAAATTAGGTAACATCACTGGTACATAGAGCACCTCGATAAAAATAAATGGTTTAAAAAATGGTTAAAAACTCCTGGTTTGGGTTTCCTGTCTGGACTACTTTGAAGAGCTGACAAGTGAAGATGTGGAAATTGTTGATATTTATTAGCCCTTTGCAGTTCCACAGGAAGGTTTGGAAGAAAGATGGAAACATAGAATTAAAGAAAAAAGGACCATTAAAAAAAAATTAAAAAGGGTGTCTGTGTTTGCAACTGTACGTGGTCCTGTGTGTGTGATTTTAGGGGAAAATATAAACGCTCTTAGCACTCATATTTGATATTTCTATCCCAAACGTTTATACATCAGCAATGCATCAGGAAAAGCGATATAAACATAGGCAAGAAAAGGGGGCCAGTTTTGAATATCTCTCTCTGTCTATGCAAGTTTTTTTTTTTTGTCATGCTAATTTTTCAGTAAGAGCACTTTCCCACACTATGGGGGTAATAAGAAATGGAAATGTTGTTTTGCTTCAAATCTGGAAAAGACTTCACATTTTAAAAGTCTGCCAAATCATTCTGAATAGGCTACCCTTTGGCCAAAAAATATCCTGCCAGGATCCTGGCGTGATTTTAGAGCAGTGCTTCTCAACCTTGGCAACTTTAAGATGGGTGGACTTCAGCTTCCATAATTCTGGGAGTTGAAGTCCACCCATGTTAAAGTTGCTATGGGTGAAAAGGACTGTAAGAGTAAATAGGCAACACAGTGCCTGTTGCTCCTCCCTCCCCTTGTCTTCTTGGACGCTCCCATTGGATTTCTTCTTGTCCCAGCCTATGTCAATCACACCGACTTCTGATATTCCAGCCTATCACATGCTACAGGCCCCTCTTCCCGGCCCATTTTCTTTCTCTATTTTCAGAGGAACTTTCAAAGTGAAACGCTTCTATTCGATTGTGGCCCTTCCTGTAACACTGCTTACCTCAAAAGGAAAGGACAATGGGGACCTATGTATGTTTTGCAAATATGTTCAATAATGACACATTTCCATCAATGGTTGCATCTCTAATTCTATCACTTGCAGTGATGTAATTTTATGCATCACCTCATATTTTTTTTTAAAATGAATTCCATAGGGTTTGTTTCCATATTTTGGATTGTATCAGGGGTGAAATCCTACCGGTTCGGCCCGGTTCTATAGAGTAGGTTGCAAGCAGCTGGTGACGTCATAGATTTAAACCTCTTAAATCTGTTAAATCTGTTGCCATTTTGTGTGCTTTTGCATTGTGTGTGAGTCAGTACAGCTGCTTTTGCATT
>JANHFT010002559.1:51266-76397 GCA_032467955.1 Pseudoxenodon macrops
TATTATTATTATTATTATTATTATTATTATTATTATTATTATTATTATTATTATTATTATTATTATTATTATTATGTGATTTGTTGCACAGCCAGGTGCTTAGACTGGATTTGGCATTTTTTGTCCGTCTATCCAGCTCTTCCCAAAAATCTGGAATAGTTCTGTGCTGTTGTTTGACAATATTAAAGGTGTCTTTTGCAGGATGTGAGCTGTTTCAAGTAAAGCTGCCTTTCGCAATTGACGGGATGGTGATTTTGTCAATGCCGATGGTGTTCAAGTGGTGCTCCGGTTGTTTTGGGATTGCACCTAAAGGCACCTATTACTATTGACACTTATCTTTGCTTTCTTTTGTCACAGTTATTCTACTTCTGTTTGCGGGTCTTTTGTGTTTTATTACCTTCTGCGGTTCTTTCTCGTCTATTCTGCTGCCTCTAGGAATCGCAATATCCGCTAGCCAGACATTTTTGTCTTTCTTACTGAGAATTGTTAAGTCTGGGATGTTACATTGCTATTATTTTATTTTTATCCTGCCATTTTTATAGTGTGTATGTAAACATAATTCAAGATGAGAAACGCACCTAACAGTCCTGTCTCCTGTTTTCCCTCCTACAACAACCCTGTGAGGTTGGCTGGGATGAAAGATAGTGACTAGCCAAAGTCACCCAACCAGCTTTTCTGCCTTAGGGAGGACTAGAATTCATAGCATCCTGATTTCTAAGCAAGCTACTCATAGCCACTATATCAAATTGGCTTTTGATATCTTGGTGGTGTCCTCTCCGAGCTCTAACCTCTGACAGTCTTTTCAATGGCCTCACTAGAAGTTAAATTCCACTCAAAGCCTTTCTCTTTCTTGATGGTGGAAGGAAGAAGTGGGATAGAAGGGAAGAACTCTGTGGTTGTCTTGCCAAGTTGGAAGTTCTTGTATGGCCACTCTGTGGTACATCCCTGAATTCAGAGAGGTTCCAACCAAACTTTTTGGGGTGGGTATTTGATTGGAGGAAATTGTAGGAACTAATGCTAAAGCATCCCTGCATGTTTAAGAAAGACTATCTAAATTGGTGCAACTTTTATACTGTATGATATTGGTATTATTCCTTTGTAGTAGTGCCACAAAATGCAGTAATGCCTCCTCTTCCTCTTGACAGTGGTTTTGTGAACAGGTTGACTTCCAGGATGATCTTGAAAGGATCAACATAAAAAAGTTCAGAGGAGATCTGGCCTATAAGAAACAAGAATTTCAGGTATTTTCATGGTGCATTCATGAACCACCAGCCTTGTAAAATTGGTGCCCTCCAAAATTCCAGCTAACATGTTGAAAATCCATCAGTCATAGTCCATCACAATCCAGGTTCAACAAGATTGTTCTATATAGTCATGGATGGATAGATGATTGATAGTTAGATATAGAGATAGATATTCTGGAAAGGCCATGATATTATTTGGCAAGTGAATTAATAATCCAGTTCTAGGAAAAAAAGCCCTTTTGAGTTTGATGGAACTTAAAAATCACAAAAATGTCCATGCGATGTTTGTGTTTCCTTTTAATCATGTACAGTTGTTACCTGATGTTGAATAATTTGGCACAATTCACAACCCACTCATGCTTTTGGAGTTACACTAACATTTGGTAAATCTTAATTTCAGAAAGCTCTTCAGGAATATTCCAGTTGCCTTGCCCTTGTACCTTCCAGTAATATTGCCATGAGAAGAGATTTAAACGAGAGCCAGGCCCGCTGTTTAGCTCATCTGGGGAAACATGAGGAAGCCCTGAGAATTGCAGAAAACCTGGTTGGTATTTTTCTAAGTGACTTTTCTCTTTATAGATGAGCTTGGATCTTCAACAATAAAGTAGCAATGACGTTGGCACTGCATTTTTCAAGCTTGGTAATAGCATTTACAGGGGTGGGATTCAGTCGGTTTGTACCAGTTTGGGAGAACAGGATGCTAATTTTACATCTGGTTCGCTGAACCGGTAGTTGCAAGGACTGGCTGACTCCGCCCACCCCTCCCCTCCTACATGGCCCATTTTGGATGCGAGGTGAGTGCAGGGCCCGTGCCGAGGCTCTGGGAGGGCAAAAAACGGGCCTCCTGGAAGTTCTAGAAGTCCGGCCTCCGGAGGGCCTCTGCAGCCTGGAGAAAGTCATTTTCGCCATCCCAGAAGGTCGAAGAAAGCCTCCAGAGCCTGGAGAGAGTGAAAAACAGGCCTACAGGAAGTATCAGAAATCCAAAAACAGGCCCATTTCCAGCCTCTGGAGCCCAGCGAGGCAGTTTTCGGTCTTCCGGAGGCCCGAGGAAAGCCTCCAGAGCCTGGGAGAGTGAAAACGCCCCCCCCCTGCTGTGGTGCAGCAGGCTGAGTAGGCCATACCCACATGGCCACGCCCACCCAGCAACCGAGCAAAGAACCCCTTGCTAAAAATTTTGAAGCCCACTCCTGCGTTTAGGCAAAGCAACAATTCTGTCTTTCTCTACTAGTTATAATAAAGAGCACTTAAGACTAGGAAAGTCACTCGGGCACTTAAGATACAAATATTACCGTCTCTGGCAACAAATAGGAAACTGAAGGGTAAATAATGTAACATTTTCTGCTCTTCTAAATCGACAGTCTCCATCCGATATCAGGGTGGTCTATATGATTGCTACTTATTTTGACCCTGGCAAAGTCATGTTTGGTCTAAGGAAGAACTACAATGAAGTTTCAAAGCATTTAAAAATATTTATTCATACTGAATCTTTTTCTGAAGATACTTTTGGTTTATAGGCTTTTTTACATCGCACATGAGTTCAGAAACATATCCATTCTGGAATGAAATACTTTAAAGGTGAAAAGAATCAGGAAAGTTAAGAGCATATCGTGAAAATAGTCATTATCATCCTGTTATAGACACAACCACAAATATTTTCCAAATTACAGCAGAATAATGAGTATCTCCAGGTAAATTTCCCCCAAATTAAGCCTTTACAAACAGGAGGTTATATACCATGGTCCTCAGTGAACGAATTCTAGTATAAATACATGAAGACTGAGTGCAGCTGGTCCCAATATTATATACTTCAGATGAGTTTTAATGCAATTCCCATTATTGCAGCCAGGAACACTTTGGGAAAAATGATTTACTGCCACCTCTATGTTGTAATCTACAGATATAATAAAGGGCAGAAATGGATTGGCCTATTGCATCTCTCTTAATCCAGATGCTGGATTTGTTTGTAGCAACAACTTCGACCAGGCGTTCAGGTGAAAAAGAAGACAGCTGGTGGAAATTGTGCAGATAAACTAACATAATTCTACATGTATTCAGTTGGACAAATGTCACATTTCTTATGTGGCCTTTTACCTCATGGCTTATTACCTCATAAAGCCATAAATCAAGACATCTGGGGATATCTTACCTAGTTTTCTCTCCACTTAAAATTCAGGACTTGGACACAAGCACATCTACACATACATACATACACACACACACATGTACACACACACACACAGAGAGAGAGAGAGAGAGAGAGAGAGAGAGAGAGAGAGAGAGAGAGAGAGAGAGTGGGGAGCGATTCTGTGAAATAAGGGACAAGATGATAAACCATTGGGAAAATATCTCACACATACAAATTAGAGAGAAAGAGAAGGCTCAGCCTCTTTTCATCTCCAAAGTTATTATTATGGAAGACAGGTTGGAGCTTAGACAAACATTCCTTATCCATAGGATCAAATTCTCCCCACAGTTCTTTCATTGTAGAAGACAGAATTAGGCCTTCTTTTATCCTCAAGATCCAATTGTATTGACAAGACTCCTAGAACAGGGGGTGTCCAACTTTGGCAACATTAAAACATGTGGACTTCAACTCCCAGAATTCCATGGCTAGCTGAGGAATCCAACAGGTCTTAAAGGATGGCCATCCCTGTCCTAGAGAGTATTAGACTGCAAAAGACTGCTGTGAACAACTATCAAGGCAAAATGGATGCATTTTAGCTGACTAAACAATCTTCTTTTCCCTTTCTCTTTCTTCCCTCAAGATTATTCCCTCCTTGTCTCATCTGGTGCTAAATGTTTTTTTGTGCCATGCGAATGAACTTAACAGTAATTGCAATCACAGCCAGTTCTCAAGGGAAACATTAAAGGAGTCGTTTAATTTTAGCTCCCTGGCCTGAGTTTTCTTTACATAACCTGCCATTAGGAGTTCTAGCACAAAGTAGATCAACTTAATGAGAGACAACCTATAAATATATATGAAGGGGGAAGAGAGAGGATAAAGGGTGATGGTGAAAATGTTCTGTGGAGAATCCAAAGTCCTGAGATGATTTTCTCCATAAAATAGCTCAAAACATGTCATTTTAAGATGAATATATATTTCCCATCCACCCCAAATGGCTGACATCTCTAAATGCTATACCTGTTATTTAAAGGGTGAAGCCTATTTCAACATAGTCCTCTTCTAGACAAATAATTTAAAAAGCAATTAGGGAATTTATAGCCTTAATGGAGGAGAGCTTTTTTTATAAGGAAGGAATGTCTCCCCACACTTAAATTATAGTAGCACACATTGTGATAAAAAAATATTTTGTCACAGCAGAGGAAAAGAATCTGAGAAAGATGAAAAGAAGAAGTTGTTGATTTTCAAGGCAAAATTAAGGCAATTCAGTCAGAGTCTTCATCATCAAGATAGTCTTCTGCATTGCTTAATGTTCGCATTATGTCTATAAAAAAAGGAAACAAATATAAAATAATCAGTTTTGAGCTAGACCGATGTTTTAGAATGTATCTCCCTTTATTCCAACTTCTGGTTAAGCTAAATTTCTCACATTTCAAATATAACTCTATATTCTTAGAATAATTTATAGAAATAGAATATTTCAAGCATTCTCCCTCATCATTGCTTGTTTTTAATTACAAGCAATTCAGAATTATGTACTTGAGTTGGGCATATATCAATGCCCATCTATATATAATGAAATGCCCATCTATATAAAATGAATGAATGAATGATGGATGGATGGATGGATGGATGAAGTCGATGGATGCTTTTACAGGTTGTACATTTTTTCCTCCCCAGAGACTTGTATTTCTGAGGGAGAAAAAGAAAAGATGAACTACTCTTGTATTCAAGGACAGTCACTAATCCAGTCATATGTCCTTGGCAGTTGTTATATAGCACACAATCACAATCACTCACACTAGTCAAAAGTCTACATTTTGGGGAATGGAGTATCATCACTTGCTTTCTCCAATCCTGCTTGGTGTCCCATGAACCTCTGTGCCATGATATTATTAACACTCTTGTTATTTTGTTGCCCCTTTTCCCACTTTCCAGGAAAATGGCAGTTATATCCATCTGTGTTTGAAATTTGGACTCTGTGCTGCAGGCTTGAGTAGTGAGGGATGTAATGGAGTGGCTTCTCATTGTCTCTAGGTCTTCTTGGGCAGACAATGGATTGGATGGAATTTAGAAATTGCCTAACAGTTCACTGGTTTGGGAGTTCACATGATGAGCTTGATTGAGGGAAAGTAATTTAACTTCCACTTCAAATCTCAGGGTCTTTTGAGACAAGACTAGTTATTTCCTATTGCATTACTGACTGGAATTGGGTATTGCTACTCTAGTTAAGAGTAGAAATTGTTTAGTATATCTTCTCTTGAGGTAGCCTTCTGTCTACTGAAGCCTTCAGTTGCTTGGAGCAGTCAGTGGTGGGATTCAGCTGGTTTTCTCTGGATCGAACGAACTGGTAGCAGCAACTACGGGAGGCTCCGCCCACCCAACCGGACGTAACATGTCTCTTCTGCGCATGTGCACATGCGCAGATGTGCCGTGTATGAGCAAAGCGAGCGAGCGCTCGAGCGCTCCCGTTTGCAAACCGGTAGGGAAGGTAAGTGAATCCCACTTCTGGTCCAACTGTCCTGGGAGAATAAATGCAAAAAAAGTTAAATCTTACCTTGCCCTTGTTTCTTTTTAAGCAAGGAAGCACAGGCAGCGTTGGTAGCCATGTCCAAAGCTAGTTTTTTCTCATTGTTTCTTAAGTCTGTTCTGGCACCTTGATGAAAACAGAATACAGGACAACACTGTCCTAAGTTTGTACAGAGAAATAAAATTCCTCTCATGTTACTTCTTATCTAGAAACTGAACTAGTTTCCCGTCAAATCTGAGGTACAGAAGGCTTTCATCATAGAAATGAAAAGGTATTTACAGAACGAGGTCAATAAAGAAGCAAGACTGATAATATTTTTATTTTTAACTTAAGTTAAAGGACTGGGATTGGTATCATTATGAGGACAAAGGTTGTATTTTTAAAACACAGATTTCTTGCTAAACAGAGACATTTAACCCAAAATGAGGGTATGTTGAGGAACACAGTACCTTTTCCTAACAAAATTTCTACAATATCTTCATAACCTTTCCATGCAGCAGCATGCAGAGCTGTGTCTCCCAGTTTATTCTGTGAAAGGAGAACAAAAGTAACCATAAAGGTTGGAAGGGAACAGTTCTGATCATTTCAATTGCAACCTGCTACATTGCTGCAAAACAATTCTTGAAAGCCACTCAGTGTATCATTTCCTACCTGTTGGTTTAGTTCTACCTTTGGCTGTGTCAATAACACTTCCAGGATGTCTACACCAAATGAAGAAAAATAAATGGAAAATTTCATGAGAAATTAGGAAAGCCAAGACTTTGAATTAATCAGCAAAAAGGCCCACTTTTTCATTTTTAGATTTGGGGAAATTAACTGGGAAAGACTCCAATGATAACCGGACTGACTAACTCAATAAATGAAGCATCTATGAAAATTATCCTTTGATTTAATTAAATTATAATATGTGTTTTTAAAGAAAAAGGTAAGAAAGTCAAATTGTGCTTCCTAATCCAATATGTGAACAACATTTTTCATTTTTTTTGCAATCAAGTCAAAACAGACACCCAAAATGTCTGGTTGTATTTCACATTAAATCTCTATCTCTTTCTCTCTCTCCCTCCCTTCCTTCCTCCCTCCCTCTCTCTCACACACACATACACATTTTCTTTTTCCCTTTCTCTTTCAATCACTCTTTCTGTCCATTTCCTCCTCTTTTTCTCTCTAGGGTATTTATTAATGAAAATTCTAAGCATAGAAAATGACATGCCATAGTGAATAGAGCAATACATTTGAAAAATGTGTAAAAGATAAAAATACATATGCAAGTAGAATATGGATGCAAACTGTTTTTGCGAAGTGAAGGATAAGATTGGCTTTAATGTTGAAAACAATTAGGCTCAGAAATTGAAAATAATTTCTCTACCCTTGTGTCCACCATGAGATGCCCAATACAAGGCAGTGCTTCCAGCTTTATCTAAGCCATTGACACCAACTTTGTTATCCAAACATTCTCTCAACCAGCTCAGGTTTCCTGAAAAAGAAGAAAATATGTATTAAATATTAAATATAACTTATCCAGAAACTGGCACCAAACCAGTTGGAGACCACACATATACATATACCGGTATATATGTATATGTATATATATACACATACACACACACACACACAAACAAACACACACATATATATATCTCAATCTATTTAATTTCTTCCTCTTTCTCTCATCTATCTACACAAGCACACAAACAAGCACATGTGTACACAGAGACACACCCATACACTCACTCTTCTAGAAGGATGATAATTATGTTTTGGGGCATAAAAGGAGGCCATACTGTATATCACAGATAAAATATTAAGTATCTTATGCTTAAAAACAAAAGAATTTATCTAATGGAACCTATGTATATGAATTGTCCATATAATCAAGAGCTTTGAATGCTTTGAATAATGCTAATGGAGAAGTCCATAGGGGACAATCATAACCTTCTAGCACATTTCAGCAGAGCAAAAAAACGAGGGCAGCAGTTTTTCTACCTTACTGATGCCAGTGACTAAAACATACATGGATAGATACATCACAGTGTATGTCAGGGGAAAATGTAGCATTTCTGATATGCCTCCCAAGTTCAGACTCCTAACGACATGGAATTACTTCATGGCAAAACAAATGAAGGTAGACTTTAGGGCAGACTTCACAAGAGAACGTCTGTATCTTCTAACCGATGGAATAGATTGAGGTAAGAAAGTAATCTATTCCAAAACATTACAGTATTAATCAACATCTCTACAAAGGCATCTGGAAATAAGTTTGTTAGAGTTTGTTCTAAATAAAACAGATGCATTAGCACTTTCAAATTAATGCTATTCATAAGACTTTAAATGCATTTTAAAATGGGACACCTAATATAGCCCTTGTTTTGTTTCACTAGTTTATTTTTATTAGATATGTGTGTGTTCATGCTAAAAAAAAAAACCTATGAAGGCAAATTCGATTATATCACATCAGCTACCACATCAATTCATTAAAATAATGAATTATTCAATGCTATACAGTAATATCAGAATAGTACATGTTTCAATCAATATGTTTATAAAAACAGAAAAATAAAATTAATTGGGTAAAATAAAGCTAGAGAATATATTGCCCTAACCTTTGACTATAGTAGGCCAAAGACATCCCTGGAATGGATACTTATGTTAACCAACCAAAGCTGCATTGCACTCCTGCAACACAAGTATCACCTCTTTTGTAAGTACATCATGATGTCATGTGTATGTACAAGAGGGGTGAAAGATGTGATGCATGACACCGCTTTTTGATCATTTAGACAAGCATCTCCAATCCATATTTCCAGATGCTGATGAAAGACGTTATAGTCCCACACAGCTGCACAGCATCAGGTTGGACAAAGGTGCATCATAAACATGTGGGCCAAATTATCTGTCCCAAAATACAGAAATAACAAAAGGGGGGAAATTGCACGTTTTTCTTTTGAGCACAGAAAAGGATTAAAGTAAATCAGCTAATCCAATCTCTCCCACATCAAACACTCATTCTCAAAGTATCTACCATTGTTTATCTGCCATAAAGGTAAAGATAAAGTTTTACCCTGTCCAGTTGTGTCCATCTCTATTTCTTAGTTTAGGGAACTAGAGTTGTCTGAAGATGCTTCTGTGGTCATGTGGCCAGCATGACTATATGCCGAGGCGCACAGACGCTGTTATCTTCTCACTGAAGTGGTACCTATTTATCTACTTGCATTTACATGCTTTTGAACTGATGGGGTTTGCAGGAACTGGTGCAGGAATGGGAGCTCAACCCATCAGGTAGTAATTGGGTCTTGAGTTGCCAATCTTCTGGTTGACAAGTCCAGCATCATTATAGCGTAAGTTATAAGGGGAAATAATGCACACATTTGTTTCAACTCAGTCTCCCTCTAAAGCAGATGGAGAGGAAAGAAGCAAAAACTTGTGTCGTTGAAAGGAAGCTCATCAGCAGAATGTGTGATTTTAACAAACCCCAACAAATTGAGTCCTTCATCAATATTGACCCTACACCTACCTCTCTTGGCAGCTTCGTGTAATGGATTGTCAATGGATTCTGCTTGTTCAGCCACTAAAACAAAAGGAAAAAATACATGCCAATGTAGCCAGTTGTATTAATCTGTCTCTTAATGGCCTGAAGATAATAGCACTAATATATTAAAAGTCCATCAATAAACCTGAAACTTCTAACTTTATGCTCCAAAGCTCCACTGAATTTGGATATCTTTAATGTAGTTCCTTGTAAGCAAAAACCATTCATTTCAACAAGAGAGAAATGAACTATACCTGCAGTAGAACTGCACACCCAAAGCTCTTCTGATATTGAAAAATCTGGGAAGGTCCAACCCAGAACCTTGGGTACATAACAACATGTTCAGTGCATACAGAAAATGCTGGTCTGTAGCTTATTGATTTATCTAAGAACGCACAATTTGCTATGAAAAATTAAAAAGATAAACACGCATACACAATTGTAGTGTCCTCTCTAAATATTCTGGAATATAGTTAAAATGGTTATTCGATTAAAAAAAATAAGTGATTGCAGTATACTGCACTAAAAGTGAATACATTTGTATTTAAAGCAGGGGTGTGCAGTTTCCTTTGAACTAATGGTCTATGTCAGGGCTTCCCAACTTTGGCAATTTTAAGACCCATGGACTTCAACTCCCAGAATTCTCTAGCCAGCCTTGCAGTTTTTGAGTGTTGTGCCAGGAATGGCATTCCCCCATTCTAAAAAAAGAAAATGAATAAAGCTGGGGAAAATATCAAATTTGATTTGATTTAATTCACATTTAGTTTAAATTCACTATATAATATAAATTCTTCATCCTTTATCATTTCAGAATGTTCACTTTTTGTTACCTTCACACTGCATCTGGATAACAATTTTGGGATTTTGTGGGACTGATATCCAAGGCTTTTAGGCCTCATTTAAGGCTTCTTTTGATCCTACAAAAGGCATTTAACTAAAATACTATTATAATAAGAACACAAAAATAACAGAAGTGTGAGATTCAGTTAAATTATGGTTCACAATTTGGAAAACAAGTCCCATGTTTTGAGCATTTTTATACCTCAAAAGGTTGAGAGTAGTTCTAGCTATTGAATGCAAAAATGGGATTTAAAGCATGAAGTTTATGCATATCCTATGGGAATCTGCACGGGATGGATTGATATGGTGTTTTACACATTCTGCCCTTTAGTAGCAAAAAAAACAAACGAACATTTTTTTCTGATACCAGACAAGAACATTACAAAATGAAGAAAGTTTTCTCCTTGCCCCATCTCTTGCCAAATTTGAATATGACACAAAACTGAGTAGGACAGCTGATATTGCAGAAGTCATTCAAAACTTTCAAGATGGATTAGAGAAATGGGCTGGAAAATGATTTTGAATTTTAACAAGACACCAATGTTAAGTTCTTCATATAAGTGCATAGGCATGAGTCTATGGGACACTGATTTGATAATGATTGGCGCTAAAAAATTTTTTTGGAACAGGAGCTCAGTTCAAGCTGAATATGAGTCAGCAGGAAAATGTAACTGCTTAGAAGGCAAATGCATGTTCAGATTACATCAAACAGAATTTCCAAATCAAAGGAAATTACTTCTTTCACATGGTCTGTCCTGGTCAGACCACAAATGAGTACTGCATACAATTTTCTGCACTATATTTCAACAAAGGTTTTAGAGAAATCAGAATATCGACCATAGGGATGATCCCAGGGTTAGAAACCTGAGTTTTGTGAGGTGAGACTGAGACTAGTGTGTATGTTTAGCTTTTGAAATAAGACAACTGAAGTGGAGATCTTATAGCAGTTTTCAGGTACCTAAAAGATTGCCACACAGAAAGCTTTCAAGATCTAGAATGCTGGTAATAATACGCCTTACTTTCTAAGTTCCTAAAATTAAGAGCAGTTTTATTTTTGAAGGTTAAAGGATTTCAAGTAACAATTCTCAGATCGTTTCTAGTGAGAAACAAGATCATATTTTAATTTAATATTTGTATGAGTTAAGAAGCACAGCAGCAACTATATCCTTTACTCAAACTTGCTTAGTTATGATAGTTTCAAAAGTCAAATCAATAAAGAGGGCTTGGATATGGTGAATGACACAATAGAGTCATTCTTGAAGCAACTCTAAATAATCTGTCCAGACTTGTTTCTGAACATCTTTTGAATCTAGGAGATGGTTTGTAGCTGCTGAGGATAAGAGAAATATGAGTATCTTTGAGACACAAACAGAATTTGTCATCTAACATTTGGATAAACAAATCAAAGGATTCAATGAGCTGTGAAGAGTCCAGGCATCTTGATTTCTCAGAAGTTCTCATTCAGAGCTATAGTCTACCAGACCTCTTTTGAGAATCACTGTTAACTTGTTCAGAGTTTAGGCATATATACAAAGTCATCCCAGACTGGTAATCTCAAAACAAAATGTCTCTATGTTTAACTTTTCAACAGCTCCCCTTTCTGGTCTGTGAATCCTGACTTTTAATAGTGCACATGACATCCTTAACAAGACTTCAAAATCATAATAGCAATTTCTATAATGTCAAGGGTGCTATGATAAGATGGTCACTACAATCATAAAACCAATTTTCTAAAGATAAAACCTTGTTGTTCAGAATCCCAGTTTTAATTCTATTCACATATGTACCTAAAAAGTGTATTATTCTTATTCTTATGGTTGGTCGGATAATTAGCCAGATGTTTAGACTGAATTTGGCACTTTTATTCACCTATTGGGTCCTTCCTAAGGACCTGGGATAAGCAGGTGTTGTTGTCTGATGGTGTTAAAGGATCATTATTTTTATTTCGCTTCACAACTATCACTCGGAACACAATTCAGGAAATTACCATAGTTGCTGGGGATTAGTCCAGTTCTTCCTTTACAGGTTCCTTTCCACCAATTTGTGTCACTCTGGAGGAAAAAGAAATCAGTGCTGAAAAAGGCAACTAGGAGTTCAATGGTCACTTTATTCTCTTTAATAAGAGAGTGGTTTAATGGCTTTGTTTATCAACTCACCATATCAGAAATGTAGATAATGTCTCCTTCTTCAAAATACAGCTCATCTGGCTGGAGCAATAAATACATTGCATTAGTTAAAGAATCGACATAAACTACGTGATCTCTTTTCAGTGACAATTCCAATCCTTGCATCCCAAATCAAAAATTGCAATTGTGCATCATAGATCATAGTAAGCATGGTTAAGAAATTGGGTGGCTTGTATGGTTTAGCCCTGTCCTTTCAGGGGACAATATCCCTACAATCCATCTGCTGGCTAGTACGTCCTCTTTGGGTTTTTTCCTGGAAAGAAATTGTGCAAAAGGGCTTCAGATTCCACTTATCTCCCTAGCAGCAGTATTTTCACTGAAAAACTAAATAGAGCTAAATTATATTGGGTGGGATGGGGTGGAGAGACAAGCCAGCAAATGAAATACTGAGTTCCAAAAAAGCTTAGATCTGGCTGGGGGAAGAGTTTAAAAAAAACCCACCCAATTCTTGGGCGCAAGTCTATTCTAAAACGTTATCACTTGTACCTCCTAGTTACAAGACAGATCTGATTGAATTACATAATAACAGTGTTTGAGGTCTTCTAGTCCAACCTCCTATATCATTTCAGACAAATGGTTGTCCAATCTCCTCTCATAAACTTCCAGTGATGAAACACCCACAACTTCTGAAGGAAAACCATTCCACTGATTACTTGATTCCATTGTCAGGAAATTTCTCCCTATTTCTAGGTTGGGTCTCTCCTTGATCAGTTTCCGTCCATCGTCTCCTGCCTCTTTGGAGAATAGGTTGATCCCCCTCGTTTTTTCTAAATTTCTAAGGGGCTGCCTTTAAGAAATTGGAATACTGCTAGAAATATCACTCCTAGTTCTTTTCATTAAACCCAGAGTGATATTTTATTTTATCATATTAATTTTTTAAGTATTGCTACATTTCACATGAACTCATAGCAATGTACAATAAATACACAAAATAATTGTAAAAACCTCTTTGCCTTTGATTCCAAATATGCACACCCACACCCACTCAACACCTATGTATCCAATCCAATCCCATAACTTCAGAAACACACACATGCTCACATATACCACATATTGAGGCAAAATATACTGGTATATTGTATTCATATTGTAATTACTGTGCTTCCACTTGGGATACAGCAACAAAATGAGAATTCTGTTGTCTCCTGCTGCCATCTACTGATTATTGATGGGAAAATACAGTACAACAGAAGAGTTAAAACTGCACTTGAATCAAACTGAAATAGCAAATGCTCCTTATTCTTATTGATCTATTGATACTGAAAAATGGCTATGTCATTGTGCTGAAGCTGGAACCAAGTACAAGAATGAATGTTGATGATGCGGATTTTGTTGCAGACCAACCATAGGAAGAAGGAAGTGTAAAATGTTAGTACCGCTTTGTACTACACTGGTAAGACTATACTTGGAATATTCCATCCAGTTTTGGTCATTACAAGACAAAAAAGATGTTGAAACTCTAGAAAGAGTGCAGAGAAGAGCAACAAAGATGGTTAGGGGACTGGAGTAAAAGCATACAATGAACATTTCTGGCAACTGGCTGTGTCAACAAAGGATTAGGGATGACATGATAGCAGTATTCCAATATTTGAAGAGCTGTCAGAGAGAAGAGGAGTCAACCTATCCTCCAAAGCTTCTGAGGGCAGGACAAGAACTAATGGATGGAAGTTTATCAAAGAGAGATCCAACTTAGAATCAAGAAGAAATTTCCTGACAGTGGAATCAATTAATCAAGGGAATAGGTTGCCTCAGAAGTATTGGGTGCTCCATCACTGGAAGTTTTTAAGGAGATTGGACAGGCATATGGTTTCCTGCTTGAGCAAGAGGTTGGACATGAAAACTTCCAAGATCCCTTCCAACTCAGTTATTCTACAGCATGGATTCATAACAAAAGGATTGAACATCTGCACTGCTGTTGTAATCAGAATAAGAGGCCACAGATTTGTATCATGTGCTAATCAGTCTGCAACTCTCATATCTATCTGAATGAAAACATTTTAAGAGTTGGGCTGCCAAGTACATTCTCAGTCTGCCTTTGAGTCATCCCTTCACTACCCCTCTCTCCACCGTCATTCACTTACAGCCAATAACAAACCCCAAAGCAGTCATATAATGAGATCACAGAAGTTGGCTAATGGCTCTCCAATATTATTTGATCTGCTGCAGTTTAGATTCATCTGTGAGTCTCTTGAATTATAGATACATAGGAAAGGGATTTATAGGGACCAGGGAGGATCTGCGTTTCCCTAGGAGCTATTTCCCTGGTTTTTGTGGTGAGAGAGAGGTAAAAAATGCTTATTGGTTTTGTAGTTCTTCCTCAGGCACTTAGACAAAACGAGGAGAATCTGCATGCAAATACAAGATTAATGAGTCAGAAGTATTGTAAGGAGTAAAAATAAGGGCAGTGTAGAAATATGGTTTTGAGCATACATGTGATTTATTTTTTTTAAAGTGCATTGGTTCCTTGTTAAGTATGTGAAAAGGGAAAATAAAAGAGAGCATGGGGCAGAATAATTTAATGGTCAATGAGATAGGCAATCACCCAAATGATCTTATTTACAAATTTACTTCAAACTGGGACCTTACCGAGCAGTTTGTTATTTAACATTTGCTATCTTATTTCTAAGTTAGCCTAAAGCTTAGCGAAAGCTTAATGGAGAACTTGTAAAGTGCAGGATCCTACAAGGCTTGAGCTGAACTGAAGTAAGCTATGTCTTTCTATACAGCTCATTGATTCAATTTACTTGATCAGATTTTGGTGCATGTGGATGTATTTTAGAGAAGTAAAATACGGGAAAAAATGAAGTGGGAGTTTACATGTTAATGTACTCAGCACGACAGCAGACTAGCAATTTCTGTAAGGTTACAGAAATTATTTGATTTAAAACATTAGTTTAACATTCACCGTTGCAAAATTTCAGCGAGGTTACCCTAAAATTCAGATCATGAAAACAGGTTAAAATAACCGAGGAAAGCTTACCTCAGAACTTTGTATAAAATTAGAAGATACAAAGATTGTTTAAAAAGAATTTCTTCTTAATTCTTAGTGGTTACAAATGCCACTTGCAATCATGAGCCACTTCCTGTTATACTTCTCTCAGTCGTTTTGAACTGTTTGCTCAGGAATGACTGGATCAGTTGGCGGGATTTGCACAATCAAGGCCTGAACCGCATACCAGAATATGATTTAGCAATAAAAAGGCTGAGCTGTCCACTTTAAACTACACAACATGGCATCCATTTTTACTTGGAAGCCAAAGCACAATTTGCAGGTCATGTGATGAAGTTCTCGGTAAATATGAATGATGAACAAACAACAATTTTAATCTAAAAAATTAAAATGGAATGGTATTTCACCCCCACAGGGGAAATGTGCAGACTCATTCCCGTGTTTCATGTTCACAAAAAATAGACTGAACCAAGTTACCCCTTAATATTCAAATTTTCCTTTTTCATGTATCTTTAAAAAGTAGAAATATACTTACTGTTCTGGGTTCAAATGTATATAGGGCTCGAAAAACTTTCACCTGCCCTAAAATACAGAAAGAAATAAGTATTAACCAGAGAATATTTTTTCTTGACAGAGTTGAAGTAGATGGAGTCTGGATTCCTATTTTTTCTTATGTTTATTTTCTTCCTTTTTCCTTGTAGTATTAAGATGCATGAAAGCTTACATGACTTTCATTTCTTCTAGTCCCTAGAGGTGAAAAACCCAGAAAATTGTGCTAATGCTCATCAATTTGCTACTAAAGCGTGACAGTGTGATACTCTGTGGACTAGAAACATGGCATTTAGAGCATATATGATTGAGCACTTTGGACTGATCAATATGGCCCCCAAGAAAACAACAATACTAGTTTAACTTCAGGAATTCTATGATTATTCAATACGGTATAATCTACAAGTCAACACTGACCCAATAGCTCACCATCATCATGTTAAAAACAGGGGTGTACTGGCCATTTTATCTGCTAATTTAAGAATCTGTTTGGTGACCAGGAAGCAACAGTTAGAATGGATTAAGGACCTATTTAAAAATTGGGAAAGTTGGTAAAGTATATAATGGAATTGCATAGGGTCATGTACTTAACCTATGCAAAATATATCCTAAGAAATGCTAGAGAACAAGAAATATATATATATAGAAGCCTACTTTTATGTCAAAAAACAAAATTAACTCAATGCAAACAAGCTATTTGGAAGAATCTGACAGATCTACACAAACATTAAAATATAGAGGCATCAAACACATATGTATGTGTGTGTGTGTGTGTGTGTATCCCTACATACATATATGTGTATGAATATATGTATGTCTGGCTGGTTGATGTACATGTATGTACATATATATACACACACACGGTAATACTCTTTTAAAATATCCATATATCCCATTATGGGTGTGTATAAGTCCATCTGCAGTTAAGCTGACTCTCAATACCATGAAAAATATATAATTTTAGATTACCACAGATAAATCAATTGTGAAAATTACAACATAAAACATTTTGAGGTTTAGTTTCATTTTTAATGATATTTTAAAGCTATCATCAAGAGGCACCATGCAACATCAGAACAAGGAAGCCACTATTATTTGGCAGTAAATATCTTGAAATACTAGTACAAGTGTGATCAAGTGTTAATCTGTAAAGCGTGCTATTATTTTCGCTACTTTCATCAACATAGAAAACTCATGAAGGAGAAAATTACACTCCAATTATTTCTGCGTTTTCTTCTGCTTATGTCAACAGGAACCACAAATGATGTAGACTGTTTTCTATGGGATTTTGCTGCAGTGCAGATTTCTTGAAAGGGCATGTCCAGGCAAAAAGTGGTTATACGGATTTTCAATTCATTTCTTTATAGCTTGTTTTAAATACGTTAAGTCTTGCACGTTCATAATCCACCCCCCCAAACAGCATTTGGAAATCACCAGCAGATATAGGATCATCACAATTAGCCTCTATTCCTCATTGCAATTAGCCTCTACTCCAAAATCAATTTTTATGTTCTCTCAAACAATTTCGGGTAAAACTATTTTTTTTAATCAAAAATAAAATATTTTAATTATAATATAAGGGGAAATAGCCCTTTAAAATGATCTGAGATTATTTCGGTGGAAGAATTTTATGTTGACTGCTTTCAATTAAACACTAAAGCTTTCTGAAGAATAGGCGATTGTTCTTGAACAATAGAGCTTTTCTTCAACTTACTCATTTTCTTCAACCCTGCCCTTTATGATAACTTATTCATTATATAAAACCTCATTCTTGAGCAATCATCAAATTTACTGGACTGCTACTCTTTTATGAAAAGGACTAGGGGTGACATGATAGCAGTGTTCCAATATCTCAGGGGTTGACACAAAGAAGAAGGAGTCAAGCTATTCTCCAAAGCACCTGAGGGCAGGACAAGAAGCAATAGATGGAAACTAATCAGGGAGAGAAGCAACCCAGAACTAAGAACTTTATATATTTTATTTTCTATTTTTATGCAAATTTGGCATTTTTTATATTGTTTCCATTCCATTTATATTGTCTGCCACTTATTCACTTTTCTGCTTTGAACCCCAAAACAACACATGCTTACTTCACATGCTTACACATTTTTTACTTCTAAGGAGGACATGTTTCCCATACTAAATAAGAGGACCTGAAATTGCCTTTCTGTTATAAGTTAAAAAATAAATAAAAAAAACCTCATTGTGAAGAATGTATTTTCATTTCAGAAATACATTAGAACTATAGTTACTGCAATTGGTAACATGATTGTTCAACTGAATACGAGGAGATGTGGCAGTCCCATATGTGGCAAGCCTCTGTTGTGGCAAAGTAGCTGATGAATCTGGGGCCCATATTTAGATGTACTGTTCTTCTTTTATAAAGCTGTGAAATACCCTTTATAAGCTCCTATAAAATAAAGATTGAGATTTATTTTACGTACAGCTGTCGGGGTACAATTCTCTTTCTTTCAATATGGCAAAGTCCTATTTTATTATTCACAGAACTCCCTATGACTTGATTGCAGTGGTAATACAACTGAATCTATTTCGTTTTTTGTTTATATATGGTATTTAGTATTTATTTTAGTTGTGGAATTCTGACCACCAACAAAGTTGTACTGCTGCGTTGTTGTGTACATAAAGCTTATGTAGAAGTAGAACTCGAGTTACAACAGTTCATTTAGGGACTGTTTGAAGTTACAACGCCACTCAAAAAAGTGACTTACGACCGTTTTTCACACTTGTGACTGTTGCAGCATCCCCATGGTCACATGATGAAAATACAGACGGCTGGCAACTGACTCATATTTTTGAACCTTGCAGTATCCTGGGATCCTTCTGAGACCTTCTGACAAGCTAAGTCGATTGGGAAGCCAGATTCACTAACAACCATGTTACTAACTTAACAACTGAAGAGATACACAGTTAAGTTAGTAACATGGTTGTTTAATGTCAGAAGGACACAAAAAGATCCCAGGATACTGCAACATTCATGATTCACTTAACAACTGTGACACACAAGGATATAAAATGGGACAAAAATCACTTAACAACTATCTCACTTAGTAAGAGAACTTTTGGGTTCAAAAGTTGCTGGCTGAGGTATTCTGGGAGTTGAAGTCCATACTTCTTAAAACGGCTAAGGTTGGAAAATACTGATGGAAAGGGAGGAATGTGCCTAGATGTTTTTTAAGGGTTCCATTTCAGTAAGAGTTCACACTGTGGTTTTCTGCCATAAATGTTAAAAATATTGGTTGGGGGAAAAAAAAACCAACTGCAGTAGCGATAATAAAGCAATCCTTAAAATGGCGGACTGAAGGAAGGGTTCAAAATAGTCCAAAATAACTTAATTACAACAGTGATATCCATTTGAAAAAGAGATTTGAAAAAAGAGAGAAAGCATTTAAGGGCAGATGTTTGCATCTGGGGAAAAACAGAAAGGGAACAGGGTTAAATGCCTGGAGCAGAGGTGGGTTCCTACCGGTTCGGACCGGTTCTACCGAGTAGGTAGTAGGCCGCTGGTGACATCACGGAGCCAGTTCTGTTGCTCCGTGGGCGCCGACATCTTTTTTAGGGAATTTTTTTGGGTGATTTTTTTTCTTCTGCGCATGCGCAGACACTGAGTTTCCAGCACTGCACATGCGTCGCCATCTTATTTTTGGCCTTTAAAAAAAAATGTCTCGGGCCTTTTTTTTACTGCACATGCGCGCGTGCACCCACACAGCGCGGGAGGCAGCAAACCACCAGCAAGGTAAGTTTAAAACCCACCCCTGGCCTGGAGGGTGTTTCAGTTTTCTATTTCAAATGCTATTCCCTCAACACATAGCCTTCCAGCTGCAGGGCAGGAAAAAAACACACATTCATTTCCTTTTTTCTCAAAGGAGAAACTGTCTCTTGACCTAGTACTACTCCTGCATAGATCTTCCCTCTACAGATAAGTGTGCTTGCTGCACAGACTTCAGAAGGAGAAAGAGCACAATTCTATTCTTGTTCCATTGTAGCCAGGCACCACGGTTCCTGAAAACAAGACTGCATTCGGAGTTCAAAGGGTGCAATTCAAAATGTCCTCAGGCCACCTTATGGAGCATCCTAATTGGAATATGCAGAGCTGATGCGATAAAAAAAAAAAGACATCGTGTTATGAGGCTTTTTCAGGAACTTAAAATATTATTCTTGTCCCTTCTATTTGCAATGCAGATAGTCCTCCATTTACAGCCATTCGAAGTTACAACTGGAAAAAGTGACCTATGACAGTTTTTCACAGTTATGCCCGCTGCAGCATCTCCACGGTCTCACGTGATCAAAATTTGTGTGCTTGGCAACTGGAATGTATTTATGACGGTTGCAGTGTCCCGGAGGTCACATGATCACCTTTTGCAACCACCTGACCAGCAAAGTCAATGGGGAAGCCAGATTCATTTAACCACCATGTTATTAACTTAACAACTGCAGTGATTCACTTAGAGTGAATCTTCCTGCTGTCTCTTCCATTTCCATATTTCTGTTCTCTTTCTTTCTGATCAGAGCACTGGACAGGAAGCAGCTTCTCTCTCTCTGCTGTCATTTTTATTTGCTAAGAAAAATATTTGGCGCGTTTTGGGATGGAGTACAGAATTAGTCCCAGAAATCTAGCTTTATACCTAAGGCTGTCTTTTTGCTTTTATGTAGGTCAGCTTCTCTTCTATTCCTTTTCATTAAAAGCATCTGAATAAATAAGCAACAAGTGAGCAGGTGAGGCACAGAGTTCCAAGAGAGATATTTATGGTTGGCATGTTGGTGACCCAAAATCTTAAGCCATAGTTTGTGAAAGGCCTGGGCATTGGTGCTGAGATCTCAATTGGCAATAGGAGGCTACTGCTGAGCAGCAGATAAGAGCTTTATGGGCCAAGAAGAAGAAAAAAAACTTTTAATACCATTCCAACAAAAGGACAAACCTATGTGCCACCACCACTGTCTGCTTTGAAAATCTGCAATCATTTCCTAAATCTGCCATCTTAGCATATTTAGACCCAGTACCAGCCACTGAATCAGAATTCTTAGTATTTAGAGAACATCTCTTCGATTGTAAGAGAAAGGAAGAGCAGGTTTGCTAGATCTAATTCTGACTTCTCAAGAATCAGGAAGTAGGTACCCAAAGAAGACAATATAATAGCTATAACTATGATATAGAATCCAACATGAAGTGCCTTGAAAAATACTAGATTTAAGAACCCAAGCTGGACTCTAACTCTAGAAGAAAAATATTTCATACAAATCTAAAAATATCTGTACGTTTTTGAGGCGCCAGTTCCATCTCCTGACTAGGTTAAAATTAACGGTATTTAATTGACACTATCAGTGTCTTAACCAAATTTCCTAACCCTGTGGGGGATGTTTATTTTTGTTCTCCGCCAGGAAATAGTATAAAAGAATATAGTTTGCGTCCATTAGATCCTGAAAACTTACAAAAACAAAGCAAGAGTTATATTGGAGGGAAGTCAAATCTCTTATTATTGCACTAAGATTTCTTTTCTCCATTCAATTTCCCCTCCAGCAAGTTAAAATATTGGTCTCTCCTATGCGATAGGACTTTGTTGTTTTTATGAATTCAGTTTGATTCCATGAAGGAATATAAGAAATATGTAAAAACTATATTGTACATCACAAAGCAGATCTTCCTTCCAGGAATGGAAACTTAGATTTCATTTTGTTCTTAGAGTTCTAGCTAAGGAGGGAATCCAATAGAATTAACTTTTTATGAAGAATCAGTTGTTATACAGTGCTCAGTTGGCAAAACCAACATCTATAGCAGTACAGGCAGTTTTGGATTTACAAACCACAATTGTAAGCAATTCTGTTGCTGAGTGAGATGTTTGTTAAGTGAGTTTTGCCCCATTTTAAGACCTTTCTTGCCACTGTGTTAAGTGAATCACTGCAGTTGTTAAGTTAGTAACACGGTTATTAACTGAATCTGGTTTCCCCATTGACTTTGCTTGTCAGAAAGTCTTGCTAAAGTCAATCATGTGACCTCATAACAGTGCAGCTGTCATAAATATGAGTCAATGGCCAAGTGTCTGAATTTTAATTGCATGACCATGGAGATGCTGCAATGGTTGTGTGAAAAATGGTCTTAAGTCACTTTTTTCAATGCCATTATAACTTTGAATGGTCACTAAACAAACTGTTGTAAATTGAGGACTACCTGCATGATAAGTTCACTGTATAGCAAATGACCACATCACTAGTATACTGCACAGCTACAGTGTTGGCTGTCTGTCTGTACCCCACACGTATCAGTCTGTGTTGTGTTATCAAAGGTCTTATGAACTGGGAAGAATGCCATGGTTGAAAATAGATCTTTATGTTTTACAGAAATGAACTTAGTCAGCACAGATGAAGCAGAAATAATTGTTATTTTAGTCAGACTCACAGTCTGAATCTTGCAACTGATCTGAAACTAACTTTGCAGTGGGTTTGCAGATTCCACTCAGAGGAAGGAAACTGATAGTGATACTGCGTTTCAGGAAGACTAAAAAAGTGATTAGGCACCAGAGATTGGCTTCATTACGAGACCCTCAATTTGGAAAAACAGATGAAAGAAAGCATATTGGCATTTTGGTTGTTCAGTTTCAGGCACAAGAGGAATACTATTTTTATTATTGGAAAGCTAGTTGTTTTGTTGACTAAGACATCATACTAGAAACCAGGAGACCATTAATTCTCTTCTCTCCTCATGCACAGAGCCACCTGGGTGACCTTGGGCCAGTCACTCTCTCTCAGCCCCGGGAAAAAAGCAAGGGCAAACTACTTCTGAAATATTGCCAAAAAACCTGCAGGGACCAATCCAGACAGTCACTAGGACACACACTGGTTCTGAGAGAGCAAAACAACAAAACATTATTATATTCCACTTTTCTGACAAACTATTGCTCAAGGCGACTAACAATATTGTTTTAGAGACAAGGTTCAGTATCAGCCTTTCTCAATTGCATGCTACTAGTATGTATTATACTCATTTGCCAAGTCCCATTTTGGATGGGAGAATATGGGACATCGGTTTCCAAGGCTGCCATATACGTTGCTATATCAGTAGCTTTTAAATTAATTGCTGGTTTTGATTTTCCCTGCCTTCACAAGTTACTTTTATTGTAAATTGCCTTGATTATGTGAATAACATAAAATACTTGTTAATGTTGTAAGACTACTAAGATATGGCTCTGAGACTAGGCTATTTCCAAGGACCAGACTATTCTAAATTAGCCTCAATATTTCCCTAGATAGACTTTGAATTCCTTAATTTAAAAATAGGTTACATACTTTTTGTGGAAAATAAGTATTCTGCAAAACAACTGAAAGGTGGCAATCGATTTGTTAAGTAACAAAATATAAAACAAAATGTAAATTAAAATTTTTAACTGCACTTGGATTCTTGGGCCAAGTTAGATGTTGCATATAGGTTGTATGGAAAGGTCCCCAGATTTATATAGGTTTAAAAAAATTAAATGGTATGTTTTGATTGAGATAAGGACTCTGCTGCATAAAAACTCTTCCTTATAGTATTGTTCTTAGAACATATATTAAAATGCCATCAAAACTTCCTCCAGGAGGAAACAAAGTATATTACATTTTCTTCTCAAAAGTAAGAGGCTACATTGAGACATAATTCTTCCAGAGACAGGAGATCCTGTTGCCATCATACTACCTAGCCTCTTTCTGTGTATACAGTATATTTCAAAGGCAAATACAGAAAATGAAGCTAATTCAAAAAAATAAAACAAAACCTCTGCCTTTTATTATTCAAAGACAAAAGTGTCCAGGCTGGTGAAGAAATATAGTTCAAGAAATGGGAAGGGTTGTGGATTGAGAAAAGTTTGTGTAAAGCACATAAAATGTTCTTGATTTCGTGAAGTTGTTTTGTTATCATCTGAAGCTTTCTTGTATGCCTTCTTAGGCCCTGCTGTCTAAAAACTATAGTTGGCTAAGATATGGAACAGGCCTCTCATCCCAATTGTCTTTAATTCTCCCCACCTCCATACATTTCTTATGGCTTTCAGGAAAAGATTAAGATTTGGGGGAAGCCACGGTTGATATGGCATGAATCTTTCACTATTGCCTTAACTATTAATAATGGTTTCCACTGTTGTTATTTTAATTAGCATACTGGTACCGGTATTTAATTGATATTAGCACTGGTGCCAATATAAGTTGACTCGGAATCTATTTAGGAGGCATCCTTTTCATGAAGATATATGATGCTTCTTTTAGTCTTCTAATTTAAGAAATAATGTGCACTGGCTGGGTTACATTTTTAAAAAGTTACCGTTTTGTAACTTGCCACATTTTGTAATGTGGTTGAACATTACGTGACTTCCTGCTGTCGGAATTAATCTAAGTTTTTCAATATTTCAATATTGTCTTTTATCTTTCTTTTATACACTTTCAATCCCTGGGAGCCAGCCAATTTCACTTTGGGAATTCCTGTTACAGTTCAAAGTTTGGGGTCCTGCTCTGCCCCTCAATCAATTCAACCTCTTTGCAGAAAGAAACCGTCAAGTCCCGGAGTATTTCAACATTTCTATAACTTCCCTCTCTCACACATTCTCTTGAATTCTCAGGAAAATGCTCTGGTCTGTTGGATTGTATATTACCTATCAGGAAATATCTCTGCTATAGATCCCAGCAGTATCCTTTCATTAAATCACAATCCTTCCTCTGGTGCAAATGAATGATTTGGGAATGTTCCGACTTGCAGAACCGAACAGTGTAAAATAATTGATTTTATGCATGATGTCATGCTACCCAATACTATTTCCCAATGACAAGGGCTTCTTTTGCCTTTCAAGCTATTGAGAAAAATCCTATGTAGGGCTTGCTTATCTGCCGGGTATTTTAAAAATGGACATCAAGCACTTTTTTTGCTCAGTAGCCTGCGTGTCAGGACAATTTTCTCTTCTCACCTCCCTGATCCGGAGGAAACCTGCTACTTTCTCACACGCCTGCAGACGAGGGTGCGGAAGTGTTTTTTTTATTTTTTTTAATGTTGCTGTCTATTTCGCAACCAGCATTCAAGCACCAGAGCTCGGCCCAATCCTGCCCAGCTCGCTTTCTTATTGAAATAAGATCTCCAGTTGCAGGAACTGGGCCTGGCTAGTCTGGCAAAGAGAAGGACCAGGGGAGACATGATAGCAGTCTTCCAATATTT
>JANHFT010002559.1:81636-100285 GCA_032467955.1 Pseudoxenodon macrops
TCCATGTAACATTGCTCTTTACAGTTTATTTTGGAACCGTGTCCTACTGTTTTGAAATTCTGTTTGCATCACAAAGGGTTCAAAGCCCTCCACCTTTATGTAACTGATAAATGACTTGGAAGCAATTGTAGTGTAATAGTTAATTAACAGTATATAATCCAGATACATTCATGGTTATCAGTATTTGTAGTCACAAGTTTTGCCTATTTTATAAAAGCACTAAAACCTGGGGTGGGGGTGGGGGGAAACCATTGTGAAGTGTTTACCAAAATAGCCTATTTTATGTTCATGTGCATTAGGACTAGGCAGATTAGTCAGAATACTTCAGATTCTATTCCAAAAAGATGTTTCGAATGGTGTAGGTATAAAAAAGGAGGATACCTAGTTTTATACTTTGGCAAGAACCTTGGAACTGTAGATGAACCCAAGCTGATTGTGCTTCTGCAGTGTAATGTAAATATTTAAAAGTCTCAATACATTTTTATACCACATCAGTAGAAGAATAATGTCCAAATAACTTAATTCTAGATTGGATTGATATAATATTATTTATTAAAATAGTAAAATAGTAAACCTGTGATTATCTCTGGGTAATTTAGATGGCCAGGGCATCCAAGTCTCAGGGAGAACCTCATTCAAGAGCTTGGAAGTGCTGTGGCAGAGAAGGCAGACTTCCTGAGATTAACTGAAGGAACAAGGACATTGCTGGAACAAACTGGCTGGGCAGATACCATAGAAGATAGACGGACCCTCAAGTAATCATGCCCTGTACAGAACACAGTACATTTGTATGTATCACATTTCATGAAGGATTCAGAGAATCTGGAAGAGTGAGTAAGAGCCATAAAATAAGGGATTAGAAACCAAGCATCAGGAGAAGAGATCCCGTTTGTTTGGCTTGGATCTTTGGATAGATAAATGATTCTCACTAAATGACACACACAAATGTTTCTTTCGTTATTATTTAGCTTTATTATTCATTGGATTTTTAAAAAACGCTGCCTTTATTGCTTTATAAATAACTCAAAGTGGCGAACATGCAGAATATTCTTTCATCCTATTTTGTCCAAAGAACTTTCATGTCTAAGGTGGGATTAGAGCTCAACAGTCTCCTACATACACTTTATATTCTCTCGTGGTGACCAAAACATAAGGGCGTAGCAAAGATGATGATTGCACGTAGACATAGAATGTCTTCCCACCAGATCCTTGTCTAATCCTCCTTTTTATAGTTCTTTTACTTTGTGTCTCGGTTGTGGTTTCATTGATTTATCTCACTGTTGAGCTTCCCTCTTATGTGGTTTTTCGAACAGTTAATGGACATGCTCTTTGATTTTATCATTTCCATTTAATGTTTAGGTTATAAAGGAACAATGAAAACACTGGTCATTGGTCTTGGAGGGTAAGTAAGGACAGGAATTTGAACTCCTCTTTTCTTCTTTTATGTATCCAAATATCTAAATACTGATGATGGTCCTCATTTAATGACCACTTGCTTAGTATGGATTCTTTTCATTGTATATTTACAGAATTTATATTTTTTATTTCTGATTTACATTTATAAAGGCTGCCCTATTCAACTTTAGCTATTGTCGGTATACAATACCAATAAAATACCTTTAAAAGGTGTGACATTTTCTGTAATAATAAGTTTGCCGAATGTCTAAAGCTATGTTCTGTACTGTACTGTGAAAATATTCAATGAAATATGAAATTGTGGTTTCCACTGCTGTTGCAATCCTAGTCCTAATATTTTTGCTGTTGCAACCACACAAATACTTTTAATAACCCTGCTGTCAGGAAGGAAAACACTGAATGATCATTGTGCATTTATTCTGTGGAAGATAATTGACAGAGAAAGCCCTTACGCAGCTATAATAAATAATATTCTGGCTACTTAAGTTTTAAAAAAATCATTACATTTGACTGGATACAAAGCAATTGCAGAGTAAACAAAACTATTAACGGTGCTATCTACTGTACAGTTTGTTCTTCTCAACACTTTTTGTTCCTATTTCCAATTCAGTGTAACGAATGGAGGCAAAACAACTCTGGCAGAAAAACTGAAGAAACTGCTTCCCTGTTGTACTATAATTTCCCAAGATAACTTTTTTAAGGTAACAAGTTTTTAAAAATTGACATGCCGAGTTAATATTTTGTTGTGTTGCAGAAGTGTATTTAAGTTTGTTTGATTCTAATGACCACAAAGTTTCCCTCTGCCCTACAGTAAGGCGGTGATGAGCATCAGAAGTTAATATGACTCACCTAGTGTGATCAGAGTTCTCAATCAAATAGGGCAATGCTCCTTAGTCTCAGGACTAAGGATTACTACGTGTAATCCTTGCTTACTGACCCCAATTGGGACAGATAACTCCATCACTATTCCATGGAGTCGTTAAGCAAGACATCACGTGGCTGCAACTTGTGATTTTACTGCTGGCTTCTCCATTGACTCTTGCTTGTCATAATCTGGCTGTGAAGTATGCAAATAATAACAACACGAATCACAGAATGCTGTGATAGTTATATACTCCCATTGGTTGTGAAGTGTCCAAATGGCAATCATGTGACGGTTGCTAAATTTCGAGTAAATCAGCCAAATTGAACTTATCTCAAAATTACCAAAATAATTAATCTCAAAAATTATGGAAAAGACTTTATCCTACACTTGTTTTGCTGAATTGTTTGCCTAACATTTCAGCCTTTGGTTTTTCTTGTTATGTACATCAACATCACATGAACTTGGCAAATAATTAAAAGAACGTGGTTCGTGGAAGGTGTTATTTTATTTTCCATTAATGCTTAGGAGTTGAATTTACTTGGTATAGAATGATAGGGATAACTTTGTTAACGTTAACTGTAGATTGCCTCCCTGAGTTAAGATTTGCAACTACTTATCCTGTGAATTTGTAGCATACTCTCTACTTTATACGTTAATATGTTTGGGTTTTCTTTAGCCTGAATCTGAAGTGGCCAAAGATGATCGTGGATTTCTGCAGTACGATGGTAAATATTCTGGGGTGGTGTTTTTTTGAAAACTCAAAAGAGAGCTATTTTCCCAAGGTTTTGGGCAGGATGATGGTTGTGCCTCTTTTAGATGGGCTTCTTGGCCCAGTCATAATTACTCTCCAAATTTATATATATATATATATACCTGTAAATGTACAAATAAATTAAAAACTGTAATACTGGAAAATACAATTTTCAACAGATATTTCAATGATCTCAGCCTGTGTACCACAGCACAAAGGCGTTCTATTTATAAATGAGAAGAAAAGCCCTTTTTGTTTCTACCAGTGAAGGTCTTCTCTGCTCAATCTGGTTCTCCCTTTCCTAGATGTCCTGTATCAGCAGCCAAGTGTTCAGAGGAAATCTGCACTTTATTTTGTTTAACTACTTATAAAGCTTGTTCTGTTATGGAAATAGCCTGTTCTTGGAATACAAATGTGCTACCCTTGCCTACAAAAACAACTAGCTGGTTTAAAAGCTGTTAATATAAATAAGATACTTGGCAATAAATGTGTACCTGATCAACTTGTTCAGGTTGAGACAGCGCTGATTGTTGTGCAATGCAGGCAATTATTACATTTTTGAATTGCAACATAATAAGAATTCGCCATAAATTGAATTGGCTTAGGAAAGCATAATTTTGGGGATTGTGGACCGTCATCACATATGAATGAGGTGAATCACATTTTCACCTCCTTCATAGATCTGAACTAGCAGAAAGAAATAGATATGAAAAAAGAAAAGACAAAGGAATTAATCTATTTCTAGGATAAAGATAATATTTTATGTAAAAGCTTTAGGGTTCTCTTAAAGTTGTCTGGATTATGAAAGGACTTGGGTGCCTACAAGATTCAGTTTATTGTTGGAATAGAAATATTTTCATTCAGTAGTTAAATGGAAAACAGTTAATCATGAAAATACAGTAAGCAACGTTACAGATAGCATTAATGAAATTCAGTAACACTCTGCCCCAGTTTGACTGCTTAAACTGTAGGACACTTCAGCTCAAACTTGTTCATTAGAAAAATAATACTTTGACTCCACACTTTTGCCAAAAAGAAAAACTTGTCCAGACTTTTCAGGTTCATTTTTTTTTAACATTTTAAAGTGAGGGAACTCCCAGTAATATATTTTGATTATATAAATAAATGTGTTTACTTCCTTCATATAGCTTTGAATAATGAAATATCATCAACTGTTCTAAGTATGACATTCTACTGCCTTAAAAGAATTCATATACTTATTTTAATTGTTTGCTTAAAGGAGGACATAATGTTTCACTTTATATACTAAATGATAAAGATTTTAAATTTGGTATAATCCAAACTACATATGAGAAACTGAACTATTTTTTTTCTTGTTATTGTTTGGAAATTATTAATCTGCTGTTTCTTTTTAATTTATCCTTAATTCTTTACAACCCACTTGTCTGCTATTTGCATAGAAGTTCAGATTTGAGAATTTTAGTGAGATCACTGGATTTGTTGCTCCTATACCTTGCTATCACTGTAAACTTTTCTGCTTACAGTCCTGATTAATCAACAGTAAAGATACTTTGCATTTCCTCAGATAGTGCTGAATCCTCAAAATAACAAAATCTTCTAACATTTAAAGTAATTCCTAACCCTCCCATTCTGTTCAGTATATACTTCAAGCTTTGGCTCTTGAGTGTCTCATGAACAGAATGAGTGCAGACTGGAAATATTGCCTTACATTTTAAGATTTAAGTGTCTCTTTTAGTACTTGATGCCTTGTACATGGAGACAATGGTGGCAAGCATACGTTCTTGGATGACAAAACCAGAAGACTCTGCATTGCCAAGACCACCCAATAATACACATGATGATCAGACAGGAGCAAAAGATATTCGGGTCTTAATTATTGAAGGTTTCCTTCTGTTTAACTACAAGTAAGCAGTTGTTTAACATTTACAAGAACTGCAATATGGCAAACCAGCATGCCTTACTTGTCGTTTTATTCCTGCAGGCCCCTTAGTGATATATGGGATAAAAAATATTTCTTAACAATTCCCTATGAAGAGTGTAAAAGGAGAAGAAGGTATGGTATACTAAAAGCAATGCTTAATATAAACCTTTTTTTCTTCATCCACTGTTTCTTTTTTCTCTGTAAGGCTGCACCTCTTCTTAATACATGCTTCAGAATAAGCTCCATTTTTAGGCTGTCTGTGTGTTGTATATTCAGCCCATGGTCCCTTTGGTCAGGCAGCATTTGGAACCCGTGTTTGTAAAGAGGAATCAACTGCTATCTGGCCTTTATTCAGAAAGATAAAGGGAATGATTGTCTCTTTACTTTTTTTCTGAAAGAGAAAGCTTTCCTTCACAGCAGAAGAATGTGTCAGAACTGACACCTCACCTGGAGCTCCTGCTGTCACTGGGTGCCAGTCTGCCATGGATCCGGGGGGGGGGGGAGGGTGAAAAGGAGGGGGAATGCTTAGGGTGGCGCCCCAACCTTTAGGCACCAGGGACTGGTTACATGGAGAGCTTTCACCGTGGATCAGAAGGGGGCGTGTTTTCATGTGCCGCTGCATCTCATGGATGGGTGTTTGTGCGACCCAGCTTCTGGCATGCCACGGATTGGCCCCCAGTCCACAGACTGGGGGTTGGGTACCCATGGCTTAGGGGAAAGTGAAAGTAATGGAAGTTTGCCTCTCTGAGTCACATTTTAAGGTTGCTCCCCTTGGAGAAGAATGCAGCTACAAACCAGCCTATACCAAAAGTGACAGATTCAAAAACATATTGTTCAAAACTGGGGAGGGGGGCAGTAGTGGGAAATGCCTAAGAGGGGGGAAATTACACGTGGGGATTTGGTGCACGAATTTCAGGTCTGGCTTTGCTTTAACTGCAGTTTCACTTGACTTCTGATAAAGCTGTATCTTTTGCAACAAATGGAGCCAAGGATATTTTTTACTTAGAGGTGCAAGCTGAGGCAGGGCGGACAGGATGTTTTTTCTCAATGGAGAAAGATAGGGTGATCATTTACAGCATTTTTTTCACTGAAGGAAATCTAGACAGAGCTTCAGTTAACAGGTCTTTTGCACAGATCTTCTAGTAGAACCCAAAGCACCATGGAATCTACTTAGATCAGCATGTCTGAACTTTCCTTAGGACATTTCTAATATTTGTTATTTGCTAGTGAAGCTTGAGGCGCATCATTATGAAGATTATCTCTGAACACAGGTTGTGGATGCTGCTGGCTTTAGAGCTATAATAAAGGTTTCATTGGAGAATGGTTAATTTGTGATCCTTCCCACGTTCTTGATGGTAGAATTCAATTCATGATAGTTGGGGCTTTTAGGCACTTGTAGTTCAGCTATATTCAAAAAGTTGTAAGTGCTCAACTATCCCCCTAAAGCTACAAAGGATTGAAGAATCAAAACTTGGAAACATGTTAAATTTCTTTAGGCGACCCACTATGCTTGAGGGACTGTGACAAAAATTATGAAAATGGCTTAAAAGTAGTAATATTGAACAATATGAAATGCGGGACTATAAAATCTAAGAGTGAAGTACAGAAAGAAGAAACCATTTAAAGACTATCAAACTAATCGGGTTTTATTTTTGTTTAATGTAGCAACAGAATATACAATCCACCAGACCCACCTGGTTACTTTGACGGACATGTGTGGCCCATGTATCAGAAACACAGGAGGGAAATGGAAGAAAATGAACCAAGCATTGGTACAACTAACATTCTTATAGTTCTGTCAGGTGCCTGTGATATTTGCATAAATATTGCATAGCTACCTATGCACTTCCTGTATTCTTTAAAAAAATTCTCAATACTTCTTTACATTTATGTGAAAGGTGAATAGCTATGAGTGTGATAAGAGGGTCTCTAGTTCCCAAATGTTTTCTTAATGTATGATTAGACATTTATAAGCTCACACTCTTAGTGGTCAAACTATTGTTCGGATTGCACCGGACCTTAAGTTATATCTCTCTGTATGAACTGTGCTAGTGGATAGCTGATATTTATATTTATTTATTTAAATGTGTATGCCACACGATTCTGAATTTTTTCCTCTGCTGAAAGTAATTTGCATTTGTATTCCACCTTTTGCAGTTTATTTAGATGGAACAAAACCACAGGAAGACCTCTGTTCAAGGATATATAATGATATAATGCAGGAATTGGAAAAGACAAGTAAGTAGTTAGCCTGAGTTAAGATCATTTGCATTAAGAAATTTGTAGATAATGCCATATGTATCATTAGATTTGTATCTGTGTGTTTCCCAGTACATCTGAAATTAAATGAAAGCTCCTGAAAAACATAAGCTGGTCCCACAGAAATACAGTTCAACTGCTAGGGCTTCAGTGTTTCATGCTTTGTATAAGATCCTTCCTCTCCTCTAATTCCTACTGCAGATATAGGCAGATTGGGGGCAGCAGTTGACCGCTATTAAATGTTCACCTTTAAAAAAAAATCCAATGCCCAGAATATTGGGTTATTCAGGTAATAAATATATCCAGTAATCTGCATGTACTGCATACAGGTGAGTATTAGTAAACTTGTTGGGAAAAGCCCATCAATATTCAGAAACATATCATTACAGAGGCCTTACAAAATGACTGTGCCAGTCCTTATACTTATCTTTTCCTAGCCGAGGTAATGATGCTCTGTGTCTGGTACTCCTAATACCACTGTATTGTGGTTTTGAAAAAGAAAATGCCTCTTACATTTTACCTCTTAAACACAGGTTTATTGTGGTCCTCCGAGAGCACTTAATTTTTCCTATTACAGCTAAAACATAAGTGAGCATTCAAATTTAATTCATAAGTTTTTTATGTTACTTATGGGGAAAATGACTGCATCATTTCTGCAAAAGTAGTTTCCAAAATAATATGTGCATATATTGGGTTTAACAAGTTATACCAAAACAGGGTTTATTAAATTAGCAAATGCTACATGAAATAAATCCCTTTGAAGGAATTTCTACTTTAGGTATGTAAGAATGAAGCCTTGTATTGGAAGTCTTTGGGAAAGCAAAGGAGTACTACCATAAATACATTTTTCATAGTTCATTCTAAAATAAAAAAAGAGTAAGGATATGTTAACATTGGAAATGTATTGACATATGTGCTACAGCACATCTTTGAACTAATGTAGGCTTTTTTCTTTTTTCTATAGGTCAATAAGGCATTATTATGCATGCATAAATCTGGTTCCCAGCCTGGACAGTTTCATTACAACAACTTAACTTCCTTAATCACTGAAGAACATCCTAGGCTCCCTTGCCATTTGACAGAAAAACAGTAAAAATTAAATAAGGAAAACGTGGCTCTTCTGTACTATGGGATATATTGGTTGTGGTTCAGTACTAAATCAATTGCTGCAATTCCTGTAACTCAATTCCTTTCTTAATAAATGTTGTCAAAAACTTGGAGGTTATTATATTTTATAATTATCTCTATACTGAATAAAGTTGGAGGTCACTTTGTTTATGTATTTTTGGGGTCACTTGTTAACTTTTCCCTTTTATCCCTTTCCTCCTTTCCCTATATATTTGTTTGTATTTTTTGAAATTTAATAAAGCTCTCTATTATAGATATATGTGAGAATCATGCTTGAAAAACGGATTACTGTTTAGGCAAGTGCTGAAATGCCTATCTTCTTAATGACAATAGTTGACCATTAAAAGATTTATATATAAAAAGTACTTAAAATCATTTGAAACAGCATATATAAAAAGGAAGATAAATCTATTACATGTAGTAGTAGCTCTAACATTTCTCCATCAGTATTGTTTCTATCATATTATCATTATCATTATATACACTATTAAGAAATCTGCCGTAATTTTCTCACTAGGTTACAGAATATATTGTGATCTCAAGGAATAAATACTTTGGCTAAGATTTTCTAATATGTCCTTGCTATTATTGCCTATATTTTTTGTTTTGTTTTTCTAAGAGAAAAAAATGGAAACTTGTATTTTCAATTTTTGAGAAGAAAAAAAAAGGAACATTTACTAATGCATCTTTGTATCCTTAAGTACTAATTTTGGTCCTTATTTAAAAATATTTTTCCTGTGACTCCTGTTCAGGCAGGAGACTATACATTTCAAATGGGAGTTCTACCATGCAAATTTACACCAGCCTATTGTTTTCTTCCAGGGGGAATGGTAATCCTTTGTTATCAAAGTGCCCCTGATGGGAATTTGAGATACATCGTAGGCTAAGAATCGCACTTTAGAGGAACCTCTGCAGATATTCAAGACAGGATGGGCTCATGGCGAATAGCTCAATTGCACCCATGCTTATGTGAAAGTCCTATCAGTTATGTAGGATTTGGAAATGCAGAACCCCATCCTCTCTTTTCTGACTTAGGAACAATGGATAGGAAATGCTGAGGCAGTTCGGAAACAAATCGCACGGGCCATCAAGGGGGAGGAATGCACAGCTCTAGCCAGCAGATCTTCATTCCGCTCGTTTTTTCTGAACGAAACGGATGCTTTCTTCCAGCCCTCATCAAATCAAACCAGGCGCGGGCGCTGAAACGCGCATGCGTGGCGGGTCGCCCGCTTTTTTTCTTTTTTTTCCTCGTGTCATGCGCTTGCGCATTGGGTAGACGTGCACGGGCGAGAGCGGCGGAGGCGTATTCGGTAAAAGGCGGTTGGCTGACCCGCCGCCTTAACAGCTGTTCTCTATGAATCCGGAAGCGCGTCAGCATGCGCGGAAAAGGGCGCGTGGAGCCCGAGCGGCCGTTCGCTTTCGGCGTCGGGGAAAAGCGTCCGAGATGTCGGTACCCACCGCGTGCGCTCTATCGCGGCGAGGGCGGCAGGAGCCGCCGCCGCCGCCTCGGGGTAAGGCGATGCGCGGGGACAGCCGGGAGACAGAGGAAGACGAAGAACAGGCGGAGCCGCCCAGACGGGATGGAGAAGAGGCGGCAGGGAACACCCGGTGCGAGCGGGACTCTCTGCCGCAGTTGGCGATCACGAAGTTGGACGGGAAAGAGGAGGAGAAGCAGGAACGGGAGCACTTCCGGAGAATTATCAATGCCTTCCGTTACTATGGGTAACCGATTCACTCCCCGCTTACTCTTCCGGAGAATTATCAATGCCTTCCGTTTCTATGGGTAACCGATTCACTCCCAGCTTACTCTGATACCCTTCATCCCCATTACCTGTGTGGAGTATAGGACCCCTCACTCAGATCCACCAGTTCATAGAGATGTCTACTCAAGAGGATGGGGTGGTGGTGGTGGGGCTTGAGTGAACAAGCACTGGAAATAACAGGTAGTCCTTGACTTAGGATAGTTCCTTTAGTGACCCTTTGAAGTTGCAAGGGCACTGGAGAAAGCGTCTATTTTTCACTCTTATGACCGTTGCAGCATCCCCATTGTCATGTGATTTGCGTTCCGAGCTTGACAACTGGTTCATATTTACGACGCAACGTCCCGGGGGCTCACCTTTTGCAACCTTCTGACCAGCAAAGTCAATGGGGAAGACGGATTCACTTAACAACGGTGTTACTAATTTAACAACTGCAGTGATTCGCTTAACAAATGTGGCGAGAAAAGTGGTAAAATGGTGTCACAGCACGCTTAACAAATTTCTTGCTTAGCCACATACATTCTGGGCTCGATTGTGGTCATAAGTCAAGAACTACCTGTATCCAGCTCAAGCTCGGCCTCAATCATGGAAACTCATTGGGACCAGTTCACTTTTTTTCAGTCCAATTTGCCTCACAATCAACCTTAAGCTGTAGGGAAAAAACTGGGATACCCATTTAATAAATATTTACTCAGAAATTCACCTTGCTGAGTACACTGGGACTTAATCTGAAGTAAAATGCCAATCTGGTACCATCCAGATGTTTTGAAACCTAACTCTTAGGGTTTCTATTGATCTTAAACATTGGGTGGAGATTATGAGAGAGCATTTGGGAGAACTGTTTTAGAGCACATCTTTTCTATTAGGTAAGCCATGAAATGAAGCGATGTCTCCTGTTTAAGGGAATTATGGCAGATTTAGATAACTTGTTAAACAGAGACATCATACCTAAGTTGGTGCATGTATTTTGAAGGCCATGGTTTTGCCAGTTGTAACATGGTTTTGAAAACTGGGTCCTCAAAAAGTCTGAATAAAGAAAAATTGATCTCTTTGAATTGTTCCACTGGAAAAACTTGTTCAGAATATCTTGGATCAATATACACTACATAAACAAACAGTTTATGTAATGTTTATTGGAGGTGGTGACCCCTTAAGAGCTGTATGCAATGAAATTTCATTTTAATGTATGCCGGTTAGTGACAATAAAGTTATTCTAAGTTCTAAGTAAGTTCTAATTAATATTTAAGAAAATAAAATGAGGCCACTTGTAGAAGCACTCATAAAAAACTGCTTAAGTTTTTTATGAGTGCTTTTTTATTAAGTTTAAATATTTTGGACACATAATATGAAGTCAAGAGTCACTAGAGAAGGTAATAGAAAATGTAAAAAAGAAATTTAAAATTTAAAAAAGACCAACAGAAGACAAAATGGGTAGATAATAACTGATCACGTGTGCATAATCTTTCAAGAATTTAAAAAGCTGTTACTAACAGGTAAAATTGGGGAAATGAGATCCTTTAGATCATGAAGTTATAAATGATTGAACAAAAGGAAACACGCAAGCTAAGGATTCCTGGCAGTAAGACCTATTGAATATAGCAAAATTCTGAGTAGGTGTGGATAGGATTGTTTAAATGTTTATCATTTCATTTCTGTTTCCAAAATCATAGAGTAGATGAAGATACGAGTTTCAATTACACAGCATATTAAATTTTCTAAATTACCACTTCCAAATGTATTGCCATATCCATCTTCATTGATTTAGAGTTTCAGTTTGTAGTTAGAGTTAGGAATCCATCAAGATGAATTTCAACAGGGCCCTCTTTTTAACACTTTTTAGCCTTTACCAATTGTGTCTGTGAAGGTAATGGAACTGCCAAATCTGCAACTCATCTTAGTACAGATTATTGGTGATTTTTAATTGTGTTTTTAATAAAAATGTTATGTTTTTAATTGCATTTCTACAATAGAAATGTCTATAATTTAAATTATAAAATGCATTGTCTCTCCATATGTTAGAACCGTTTGAAACAGCCACAGAATAAACCTAAAACAATTTAAATGAAGTCAACAATTCAGCAAAAGTTTTAAAATACATTTATCTTCTGCTTTAAAAGTTTTCTGAAACAATATTTGTGTGCTGTTTTACAAAGTTTATAAATCTATATGGCTACTGGTGACAGGCCATATGCATTTGTCATTTCTTCTAAAACAACGTGATCCAAGTAACTGAAACATATTTGTTATTAATATAAAATAGATTTTGGAACATTGTTCTGTCTAGCAATTAAATTCTTGGGATCCTAAATTGTTCATTTTAACAGGATTCTAACTGTATGTTCTCATGTACTGGCATATTGATTTTGTGGTGAAATTATATCTGATAAATTTATATATGTGATTAAAAACGTTTCCAAGTGGGAATCCACTGAAAATTTATAAGACTGATACAAAGATAACTTTGTTTTATTCATTATTTTTGATACTTGTTTTTTTTTATTTCTAGAATTAATATGCATGAAAGAGTGACTCGTGCAGAGAGACAATTTAGAACACTTCCAGCCATGCAACAGAAATTGTTACCTCAGTTTCTCCCTCATCTTGACAAGATTCGAAAATGTGTTGACCACAATCAAGGGATCTTGCAGTCTATTGTGAATGACTGTACCCGAATGTTTGAAAATAGAGAATATGATGGTGATGTATGTTGAGCATTTTATTTCTAAAAAAGCAATTGTGTTGTATTCAACTTAATTTATATATTTTTAGTGATTCATAGATGGGCTTTTTTACACATGGAATAGTTTTCAAATTACCTGGCTTAAATTAAGAAAGTTCTAGGAAAATTGATAAACCCTTTCTTGGATTTTACAAATGAAATACCTTTCTAGTCCATTCCAGTAAACCATGATTCTCTTTCATTAGTGATAAGGAAGAATGTTTCCACAAATAGAAGATACAGTATATAATTTATATTTCTCCAAAAGCTATGCCCACTCATTCAAATTTGGTCTTGTCTTTTGAAATAAAGGTAATTAGATCTTTTCCAATTCTACCCTGATTTTTTGCTTGAAGCTGATTCTTACTTTCCACAGGTGCCCATTATTTATTATCTTCAGTTTATCCCTATGTCCTGGGAATTACTGAAGGTTTTGACATTCAATTATAGTACAAAACAGTATATCAGTTATTATTATTCCCTTTACATTTAAACTACCCTTCAAGAGATAAACAATGGTTCCTTTCTTTAGCCTTAAGCTTTTCAAGTGTGATTAACAGGCTTAAAATGCTCTTTATATCAATATGAATAGTTCCATTCCCCTTTTCAGATAAGATCATGTTTCAGGAATACAAGGAATATTTTTTATCACCCATTTTCAGCTCTAGTCAGAACTAAGCATGGATGTATATGCTGATTATTGTTCAGTTTTACTTATGTGCGCTCTATCCTAATTCTATTTTAATTTTAGAATTAAGAAAGACCTTACAAATGTTAGTGAATTTTTTTCCAAATTTTATCACAGGCACATCTACTATTAATTGGCTTTGGTCTAACTAGAGATACTTTGATTAGTAAAATCTTTTTTATCTTTTCCATCATTTTGGATCCTATTTAAAGAGTAAATAAGATCTCTGTTACAGTCCTCTTCAGCTTCATCACACTGAATTATCTCCTGGATCACTTAATGGACTTTAGATGAATCATGATCTAATAGACTTTCAGCAGCACAAATATTGCCTGATTCGTTTTAGAATCACTAGCCCTTTTTCGCTGGTTTTAAACTAACAGCTGTTTTCAGCAGCTACTAGACATATCTAAGTACATGTTCATTTAATTGCCAGTTGTGACCTGCATTTCTAACCTTCTCAGTCTCCTTATTTCCCTCTTTGCTAGTCCATATTTATCAGCTCTATTTCTAAATATAAACTAAATGTAATATGTATTCTCAGCACCTTATTAAAAAAGCAAGTATTTACTTATATTTGGATATCCGTAGGGACACATGAAGTAGCAATTAGAACCTATTGCTGAGAAAAGGCTCACCAAACAAGTTTTATTCTGAGTAATGAATGTCAACTTTTTGATGTGTTATATATATTGTGTGACAGTATCATGTAACATATGTGAAGAGTTGATTTAGGATATCAGTTTTAATTTAGGTTCCAGTTATTAGCCCTACATTTTTATATTAACCAAAATGTTATGATAATGTATCAGATTAATCTGTAGCTAACTTTTTTTAAATTAGGGAAATGGAAAGATTACACCAGCTTCAACTTTTGACATGGATAAATTAAAATCCACTCTGAAACAATTTGTAAGAGATTGGAGTGAAACTGGGAAACCTGAGAGAGATTCTTGCTATCAGCCTATCATTAATGAAATTGTAAAGAACTTTCCAAAAGACAGATGGTAAATACATTTTAAAATATTTATTTAAAGAGAAGATATGCACAATAATGCATTTCTGGTAAAGGTTACTGGAACTGGTCTTTGAAAATTTGTTTAGATCATAAGGAAAAATCCGTGTTTTTAAATGGCTTCACTTAAAATGTAATTATTACTAAACAGATCAGCAAAGAGAGTAAAGTTTACAGTTACAAAAATAACATATCACTTAACTTTGATAAGATAGCTCTTTTATTAGCTATAACAGCATTTCATAATTTGGAAAGATATGTTTAGAAAACCACAAGATGACTTGGCCATATCTTTCTTTTAATTTTTTTTAAGAGCCAGAGATGAAAGGAACTAAAAGCTCTCGGTACCACAGTTCTTTTGTGAGACCTAACAAGCGTATTTTATCTCAAGCAGAGAGCAAATAAATCATTGGAAGGGAATAACAGTAGTATTAGTGGTCTTTTATAGGTGAGATTTAGTTATATGAGATTCTTTATTAAATGGACATAGAATGGCAGTCTTGACCCAAAGTCCAATGTTTCGCTTGTCTGTGTTGAGAGAATTCATTTGATAACTGTGGTGGGCTAAGGTGGAAAAACGAAGTCTGTTTTAATCTCACTTTAACACAGCTTGTAATTGCTACTGCATTACTGAAGAAAAAAAAGCTAAAAAGCTCATTCCTAATATAACACGAATACCCTTCCCTTGTTAGATTCAAGGCATTCAAGAATGTCTTCAAATATAGAAAAAATTACGGTAAGTTTTTATATATTTAAATAAAAGGGTTTGACTTTCTCAAGAACCCCCACTTTCCCACCCAGCTTTGTGGAAAAAGGGATATGTGTGTGTGAATTTTTATCTGTAGGGATATTAGTACATGTTAAGTATTAGCATTTTTCTTTTTTCCTTCTTTTGAAATATAAAGGTGTTTTTTTTCTTTCTGTACAGTAAGATTTTTTTTTAAGATATTTTTTTAACTAGATAGTGGGATTGATCATCTGTGATTTATTTTGGAATATTTTGTCCGACAGACCAAATATAGCAAAGTCTCATCAAAGTGATAGTGTGGCTAGCCGAAATCATTAACTACACTGGCATGTCTTCTGCACAATAAAAGTCAAAGACAACAATGCTAAATCTCAAGAACCAAAAAAATAGAGATATTCTATGTCTTTATAGCAGAAATATGTTCTTTGAATGTAATGTGGGTTATTCATCTGGAAAGTTAAAGAATACATTGTCATTTCTTAGCACACATATTGAAGCAATACATAAATAAATCATCCCAGAATGTTCTGAATTTTTACTTCTTTTTCTAAACAATTTCAAAACACCAGAGTCGGATGAAAATTTAAAAATGCTATAATTAGTGATAAATACTGTGGTGAGGGTTGGGCAATAAACCGTACCACTTATGTTTTAATTAAGCTTAAGCTCTATAGCAAGCCTGTCAAACTACCAGCCGTCAGCCGGATATGTCATGTACAGGCCATGCCAATCCCATCTCTGCAAAGGCAAAAATTGCTGCGATACATCACAATCCCGCCCGTGACACGAGTTTGACTCCGGTGCTTTATAGCAAATAAAAAGATAGAATATTGTGACTTTATAAAAGTTCACATTTCACATTTATTATTTTCATTGGAAGTAATAAAAGAATCAAAAAGTATATTTTTAATGGCAAGAATGAGTTCCTTAGTTTTGCATAATTTTTAAGATCTGAGTTTTATTTTTGAGAAAGCTAATTTCACTTCTTGTCTCACATTTATTTTGAATCAAGAGTTTCAAAAACAACTGTAGAAAATCTGACAGTTGTCCAGGGAGAATGAGTCTCTCCCTCCCATTTATAATCCCCTCAATTTTCTTTATTTTGAAAACCCTTTTCTTAAAGAATTTGGCTAGTCTAAATAAGTGTAATTGCTTGTTCAGTTGGAAAAAGACTTCGATTTTTCAAGTGCAAATTTATTCAATTTATATTTTACTTTTCTGCTCAGTCAGGAACTTGGGAAAGCTGAATATTGAACTACATTCAATATTCCAAGAGCAGATTTCTGCTTATACAGAAATACCTGCCCCAAATCTGTTAACAGAAGGTCTTAGTCCTGGAACATGCTTGAACTTCTACACAGAAATATAGGCCAAGATTAACAATCCTACCTACTGGCTGGAACAGAATCTTTCAGTGGAATGACACTGGATGCAGTACAATATTGATGGATGCACAGTTATAATAAACTTTGGTGAAATTCAAACTGGTTTGGGGTTTTACAAAAGAAGTACGGTATATATTCTTGTGTATTAATATTAGGATTTAAATTGAGCAAAAGGAGCCAACAACCAAGGCCAAATAAAGAGCCAGCAAGTACACTGGTTCTTTGTAATTATTCTCTGGACCAGGAGAGGTCTTGAGATTGCCCACAAGGGCTCTATACAGATAACTCCTCACAAGAACCTGTGAGACAGGTTTCTGGTGGGTTTAGCGCTCAGGGAGACAGTGGAATAACCATTTTGCTGAAATTGTGCTTTGTGCCTTTAAAAAGGACATACTTTTCAAACCACTTTTGGCTATTGCTTGTTAACTGCTTTTTAGCTATTAAGAGTCTGCACTGACAGGTTTTACAACAGTGGGTGAGTTTCCTTCAATCCTTAGCAAAATAAGTTTTGAATGCAAGCTTAAGGACTTACAAAAAATACCTTATTTTTTAAGAATAAACAGCAAAAGAGTGATTATAACTTTGATTTTTGAAAGTTACAAATGAAGGGTCCAGATGGATTTGAATTAAGAATCCTTTCTGTGGGAAAATGCCTTGGTTTGAATTCTTAAAAAAAAAAAGAGCGATCTGGAAGGTTGAGAGAAACCAGAAGGAACGAAAGATTATAATTAGAGGAGAATAATACTTACATTTGATTTACTAATACAGATTGAAGCAAAATATTTTGGAAATTAGACATACTGAAGACTGTTTTGGGACAGTGGAGTCAAATGAATTTTTAGAATAATTTTTATTTGTTACAAAAGGGGAAGTTATATAAGTTACAATTATTTTTAAATGACAGGATACAAGAATGAAGAAGAAGCTGCTCTATTGGATATATAAAATGCTATTATTTTTAATTATAATTTAATTATAATTAAAAAGATATACAAATAACAAAGCAAAACAGTGGCCTGGTTTCTTACATTGGATTTACAAAAGAGGCTTGTTTAAGCTTTTAAGCATTTTGTGGGAAGGATCAAAGAAATGAAAAGTAATAAAGCTCTAGTCTAGTACATTATTTGAAGGAATTATAAATCAAATAATAAAAAAGGAAGGATTCTAAAATTCATTTCTTTGATCAAGGTTAAAATAGATATGTTGTTGTTTCTGGTAACCCTTCATAAACATTTGCTGATTAGGACTGAAATGAGGAGGCAGTTAAAGTTTTGTTTATTGATAAGATATAGGACATGGAAAAAAGATCATTTGTTTCATTTTAACAGAAAGTGGTAAGTTCCTAAAATTGTTTATATTTGTTGGGATGAAGGGAGATGACTGACTGACTGACTGACTGACTGATATATATCCCCTTTACTATATTATTTTACCTTAGTTTCTATACCTTTCTTTTTCTTTTATGAACGTTTTATTTTTCCTCTTTATTTCTTTTATTTCATTTTTTAGTTTCTATTGGTTTTTATCTTTCCAATTGTAATTTTTAGTAAAATTACTATTTAAAAATATATTAATGTTTGGTATAGTGGTTAAGATGCTGGCCCAGAAACCAGGAGACTCTGAGTTCAAGTCCCATTTTAGGCACAAAAGTCATCTGGTTAACTTTGGGCCAGTCATTCTCAGCCACCTCATAGGATTGTTGTTGTGGGGAAAATAAGAGGAGGAAAAAGTATAATGTGTTTGCCCCCTTAAGTTACTTATAAAGTAACTAGCTGAATACCCAGGCTCCGCTACAAAACTATGTGATCGGGCTTGATAAATCAGCACTTACAGCTTGAAAATTAATTACTAATTACGATCGGCCTCTCCTCTCTGCCTTGCCCCACAGAAACGTCTCCTATCCCCTTCTCTCACTCAGGCTTGCCCCACAGAAGTCTCCCCTATCCTATCCCCTGCTTGCTGCTGTGAAAGTAAAACTGAAACTCCTCTCCTCTGCTTGTGTTTTGCATTTG
>JANHFT010002559.1:100385-115904 GCA_032467955.1 Pseudoxenodon macrops
TAGAGGAGGAGTGGTGGAAGGAAAGGGAGGAGGAGGAGTGAGGGGAAGTAGGGAAGAGGGTAGAAGGGCTGCAGTATATGGAAGGTGGGGATGATATGAAAGAAACCCTGAAACATAAAAGATACCAGTGCATTTCCCCGACCATGTTTACTGTCATCCTTACCATGGGCCCTTACATGGATAATGGCTACCTTGCTGGGAAGCAAAACAGCATTCAATAATCTCAATATTTCAGATCCATATTTAACAGGGGTGCCTTGTATGGTGAGCAACCCATACTCCTTCCACAAGGCATCATGTACATGTACAACACCAAAAGCAAATTTACTATCTGTAAAAATATTAACAACCACACATTCCAATAACTCTAAGGCTCTGGTCAGGGCAATGAGCTCAGCCTTTTGGGCTGAAGTTCCTATTTGGCCCAAAGTGACCACAGCATACCCAGCTAGCCTTTCTCCCTGGCACATGAAGCTGCTGCCATCTGTATACAGGTTCCTATCTGCATCCTCAAGTGGCTGGTCACCCAGATGGCCAGAAAACACCTCAGCAATAGTTTGGAAACAATCATGAGTAAGATCTTGTTCCAGTTAGGGAAGAAAGGTGGCTGGATTGTTTAAATTATATTGTGATTGTTATTAGAATGGCGCACAAAAACACTGAACAACTAAACAATGAAGGAACACACTCTAATACAAATATGTATAATAATACCACAATTACATAAGTAAGATTAATGTAACAAATATTTCTTTTCTTCATCCTCCTTTCTTCATCACCCCTACAGGGTGACTTTAGCATCTTGGGTTCACCTAGAAGCCCAGAGGAACATACATGGCAAATTTTAAGTTTGTAGGCTTTACAGTTCTGGAGATTTTGTGATGATGTGTGATTGGTATTTAACTTATATATATAGAGAGAGAGATAAAGGCAGTATTAAAAAATTAATATATAAAAGAGTTCTTTAAAATACTGATGAGCTTATATAGCTTAGTGTTGTATGTCTAAAAATGTCAGCATCTCCTGATTGTTTATATTATACATTTCACTTGATTAAAGATTGAGTCACTATTCATAGTCATTTGATTTTACTAAGTCTTTCCTAGTATGTTTGCTTTATCCAGATATGTTTAGAGAGGTTTCCTGAAGATGGACAAAGAGCAATATAAACAAATTGGTTCCTGTTTTTGTACTGAAAGAAACTTGTTAGGAACAATAATGATATAAGTTCTAATATCTTTCATGTAACATTAAAATGAATCAAGATAAAACCATTGAGCCTTTTAATGAGTTAACTGGGATACAGGTTAATTGATGACTATGTCTAATTGATTTTTATTTTATTTTTTAGAATGTTCATTAGTGTCCAGTATCAATTTTTCAGAATCCAAGGGATTTTTCCCTATGTATTCAAAGTTGTATCGTTTTATATTTTAAAACTTATTATCATTTCTACATGGTCATTTCAGGACTGTTAGAAACTGTCTAAAGGTTATTTAAGCTTACGTAGCATATTTTTCATATTTAGGGAAAGGAAGTTATTTTGCTGGAGAATAGTTAGCTGATTGCTTTAATTCTTAAAATAATTCCAATTATTGAAATAAGACCTTCAGCTCTTAGACAACATCATTATTGTTGAAAATTTTGGAAATTAACTCTACACATCTGGAGAAGCCAGAAACTGGGAAAGGCTGATTCAAAACATAACTCAAAAGGCATGGTAATGTTCAAGGCTCTCAGGGTTTAATATGTACCATTGCAGAAAGATAAGAAGCATTTTGTATAATGGTCTGGCTACGGTATTGTCAAGATTTGTATTTAAAGATTTTCCTAAAACATTACAGACGGAGCATCGTAAAACATCTGTTTACCAGCTTCATTCTGTTAATAGCAATAGCAGTTAGACTTACATACCGCTTCCTAGTGCTTTACAGCCCCTCTCTAAGCGGTTTAGAGTCAACATATTGTCCCCAACAATCTGGGGTCCCCATTTTACCGACTTCAGAAGGATGGAAGACTGAGTCAACCTTGAGGCAGTCAGAATTGAATTCCTGGCACTGGGCAGTGAGTTAGCGTGCAATACTGTGTTCTAACCATTGCGCCACCACGGCTCTTATAAGAATGTAATGCAAAATGAAACATGCATGCATAATTTGAATAGAAATAACTATATTTATTGGGATCCACCAAAATCTCCAAGTAGTAAGATGGTGTTTCATAGAATGATATGGATGTCGGAGTAATAGAATAGAACATTTCAGTAAAGTATATGGTCATGACTGGTCTCTGATATGTTACAGACTTTCAAAAATTATTCACCAAGCTAATTATTCAGTGCTGTATTTGTAAACTTGAAAGTTAATCATGGTCTTAAGTACAAAGTATAGCATAGCTGACTGGAGAATTCTGGGAGCTGGAAGTCCACAGATCTTGAAGTTGCCAAGGTTGGATATACCAGTCTAGATAGCAAAAGCGCTCAGAATTATATACCACTTCACAATGCCTCTATAAGCAGCTTACAGAGTCAGCATATTGCCCCCAACAATCTTGGTCCTCATTTTACCAACCTCAGAAGGATGGAGAGCTGAGTAGATAGTAATCTTACCCTTGTTTATTTATTTATTTAAAAATTTACCTGATAGGAAATCCCTTTAAATAAAGTGTAATTAAAATGTTACAAAACAAGAATAGGGTTTACATTATAAGTTTGCAAAGTGCAAACAAAAATCACAATATTCTTCAGTGCAACCTGAAGAATGAAACCAGTGGTTTTAAACAAGATACTTACTTTTCTGAAATTATATTGCTGTAGTAGCTTTCCAGTATTTAAAAGAATCAGGCCACTTGCAGGACTGAGACCAGAAAAAAATATACATTGTAAAACATAAATTTAGCAAATTTAAATAAAAATAACATAATTTTCTGTGTGTAGAGTCAGTAGACACTTTGAAGACGACTTTTTGCTTGAATAAACCAAGCTTGGGAAATGGAAGGCACGATCCAAAATGAATTGGCATTATTTCTCTCAAATATATTTAATTAAAGATTAACCCTTTTTCTTGTTTCAGGGATCTCTCCAGAGTAAATGTCCTGGTCCCTGGTGCTGGGCTAGGTAGATTGGCCTGGGAAATAGCTATGCTTGGTTACACTTGCCAAGGAAATGAATGGAGCCTCTTTATGCTCTTTTCTTCTAATTTTGTACTGAACAGGTACATATACCATCTTGTACATGTGGTTCTACACTTGTGTTTTTGAACGGGCCAGCGCTGACACTGTTATTTCATGAAACTCAAGTTCTTTAACTGAGTGTTAAATGTTTGGGTGTTTGATATATCACATGCTTCTTTAAATTATTTAAATGCTAAACTAATATGGCTTATGAATGTTATAGCGGGGGAATTTATTGTATTTTATATGTGTTCATTTTAATCGGCTACACTTACCATTTTCAGATGCCATTTTCCGAGTGACAAACAGTGTTTGAATTGGTTAAATAATTTTTCAGTTGTATATAATAGGAAATGATGTAGTAATGGTGGGCAGTCCATGGATTGCATTGTGCTTCTCAGTACATCAAGATTATGCTATCAAAATTCATCTTCAAAATGGCTAAAAGATTTCTTCCAAACTTAAATCCCCAATAATCATCACTAAATTGCCCTGTCTTTGCCTGATTCCAGAGTTCTTTTTGTAACTATAAGTGAAAAACTCTAGAAAGGCAAAGTGTTCTTACTTTTAAGTTCCTGAATACCCTAATGAGGAAAAAAAATGGCCCTGCCCTCTCTAGATCACCTACAAGAGGTTAGACATTTGAGTTGTCTGCAATCTCTTTTAATTCTAAAGATTCAATGTGTTTAATTTTAAGCAATGAATAAAGTTGTTTAAAAATTGTTCAAAGTTGCTTAAAAAACTAAACTCCATTTCTTAGTCTTAAACTTTTAAAAAGCAAATGTTTTTTGTAGTTGCTTCTTTGTAGGTTACCAATAATAAGCGAAATCTTGCAGCAATTATTTTTAAGAAAGAAATGTTGATGTTAATTATCAAGTTGGGTTTGAAAGAACACAAAATAAAATATTAAACCTTGTATTGTTTAATAATAAATAACAACTTTTTGATAATTGTATGTTACAGATGCTGTGAAACTAATTCATGTAAATTATATCCCTGGATTCATCAGTTTAGCAATAACAAGAGATCTGCTGATCAAATACAGCCAATTTATTTCCCGGATGTTGACCCTCACAGTCTTCCTCCTGGTGCCAACTTTTCTATGACAGCAGGCGATTTTCGAGAAATCTACTCTGAGAGTAGTAAGTGGGGACGGGTAGGACCTAGATTTGGAAAATGAAATTTGTCAAAAACAAGGCAATATTAGATAATTAACATTATTTTTTGTAAATAATTTAAAAAGTCTTAAGTTTAAAAAAATGAATGCACGTCCGTTTTTCTATTAAAGCGTCTTATAATTTTACTGAAAGATATTTAGTTGTCTCTGATTTTCTGTTTGGGTTGTTTTATCAGTTAGCAAATAAGACGATGATGCTTTAGCATTACAATAAAGAGCAGGAAAATCTTTGTACAAAATAATAAGATTTGATCAGCTTCTTTTTCCTTTTCTCCCACATAGAAAATAAATACAGTTTTCAACTTATGACCATTTATTCAACGACCATTCAAAGTTATGACGATGCTTAACCAATGATGGCTACAAATAGGCTTCGGAGTTCTGGCCATCCCAGCACTCCTGGAATCATATATTTGTGATCTGCTCACAATTAATAGTAGTGCCCCACGACATTCTCGCCTGTTATGACCTTCTCTGCTAGCTTCCCCAGAAAGTCAATGGGGAAACTGGCAGGGAAGGTCACAAGATGCTGCACATCTCCTGGGATGTGGGACCATCTTCTGCTTTTAATTTTCTTTTCTATTACTAGTAATGTCTAATTAAGTACTATTCTTACAGATTCTTGCTAGTTATTTTAGGCTAGTGACAGTTAAAATCAAATGGTTCAATTCTACAAATTATGAATGTATTAAGATTCTTCTGCATAAGTAGACTCTTTGGAATTTACTATTTACTACACATAGTTGCAGCCAAGGAAATGGGTGAAAATTAAGACACTGAACTGAGCACAGATACCTATTACTCTTAAGTCTTTATGATGGTAACCTGCAAGCTTCACTACACAGCTAGACTATTCTTTGTTCCTGTTTCTATATACAGATATATGGGACTGCATAGCAACCTGTTTCTTCATAGACACGGCACATAATGTCATTGATTACATTGATACAATATGGAAAATACTTAAACCGGGAGGAATATGGATCAATTTAGGTAATTTACTAGAGTTTAATAGAAAGGACTGCGGTATTTGTACATTGTAATTTAAGTATGATATGAGGAAATTCCAGCTTGATCTAAACTCTTTGAATTAAGAGCATTGTCAGTTTATAGGTTAAAGTTTTTGATAGTCTTTTATTTTTGATTTATTTTGGGAAAAGAAACCAATCAATCAACCAGAATAAAACTGAAAGGGACCTTGGAGGTCTTCTAGTCCAACTCCCTGCTCCAGCAGAAGACACTATACCATTTCAGACATTACAATTCAAAGTAGATTTCCAGGAGGATCTTATAAAACATTGTAGAACAACAGAATATACTTTTAAATTGAAAGAAAATGCAAATGTGCTTCAGGCACTACTTACCTGTGTATTTACCCAAGCCTTCAGATCATCTATGGAGTACTTCCTCCAACTCCTTTCCTTAAAGGAGGTAAGGTCAGAGGGAGAACCTTTGTGGTGGGACCCCATTCATGGAATTCCTTCCCCAAAGAGCCTTGATTGATGATCATGCTAGCAGCATTTCAGTGCCAAGTGAAGACATTTCTATTTTGCCAGGATTTTTATATTGTCTATATTTGCATTGTCTTTGAGCACAGTACAGTTGTCTTAATTTATATGGTGTGTTTATTTTGCGTTTGATATTTTTTATTCAGACTGTATTTTTAGTAAACTCCCTGATGGGTTTCAGCTACTAGGCAGGCTTTAAAAAAAAGAATTAATAAATTATTCTTGATCTCAGAAGGATTTGATAAAGTTACTGCTTTTTCTAATATGTCCTAGGTCCTCTTCTTTATCATTTTGAAAATTTAGCAAATGAATTATCCATTGAATTGAGCTATGAGGATATAAAAAGTGTAATATTACAATATGGATTCCATATTGAGGTAAGAAATGTTGATTTTCACATACCAATAATAATAATATATAATTACTCATTCTCTTCATTGTCGATCACATGATTAATAACTATGATAGTAACAAGTTGATTAATTTGTCGATATTCTATAATTAAGGTTTGGGAACAAAGTACCCTTTGGGCAGAAAAGAATTTTTAAAAAACACCAGACTCTCAGAACATGATTTTTGCATATTTAGAGCTGCTTAAAACATGCAAAGGGGGATGGATGGATAGATGGATGATGGGGATTATGAAAAACAAAAACAAAATACAATAAAATAACTTGTAAACTCTTAGGATAAATGGAACATGCAAGTGTTAGTGGAGAGAAGGGGAGAGTAAATGTTCATGTTGGGGTATTGGATTTCTAATTGTTTACTGACATGTTCTAAAGGAAGAGAAGGGCAGTTGGGAAGAACACCTGAGATTAAATATTTGTTCACCTTATACTGACCTGCTGGCAAATTTGAGTTATGTAGGATTACAGTAGCATTTCATGTTTGAAATGAAGTGCAGATAACTAAAGAAAATACTGTTTATTTTTCAGATGGAGAATGAATCTGTTTTGACAACATACACTGTGAATGAATTATCAATGATGAAATACTATTATGAATGTGTAATGTTTGTGGTTAGGAAACCAGAAAGCAGTATCTGAAACAGACTGTCCAAAAAGAATATTGCTGGCATTTTTGTTAACTACGTTAGCAGAACATGAAGCGGCCTGTAAGGATGACTGGACCCAGCCTCTTATTAGTGGTGCCTTTTTATTCCTAACAGAATGTAACTATCTTTATTTTCTACACTCCTTAATGATATCCAAACATGAATTTCTGCATTATTTATATTTGGGTTATTAATGTGGAATTCAAATATTTATGTAGCTGCTCTTTCCGTTTTATTTAATTGGTAATTTTGGAAAGATTGATATTTTAATACATCATTGACATTCATCGTTCTCTTTAATATACAGAAATGTCTACTACATTTGTATGAAAGAAACACTACTGGATACAAAACTGAACTCCCTACCCACAGACATATTGTTTAGAAAACAAATACAAATCTCACTTAAAGTATTTTGGTCAGTATTTTAGCGATTTTTTAAAAAGGGTTTTTCCCCTCCAAAAAATTGCAAATACTGCAAAAAGCATCATGTGAATATGGCTGTTTACACCTCAAAGCTTTAGAAAAGGTAAGAAAATTTTTGTAAAAAAAAAACACCTCACATTTGTCCTTATAAAAAATTTATACACAAAATCGATTGACACACAGCGCTGCAATCAATAATGTTGCTTTTGCTCATTCCATGTTGAGCGTATGGATAAATAGTTTTAAACATTGATATATGGAAGCTATCACTATAAATGTACTACTTGTCCAAATGAGACTATAGGTAGGTTTGTAATATTTTGTCAGAAATCCCAAAATGAAGATCCGGAGGTATTCCCAAAAGATGTCTGGCATTGATTCATACTGTCATTGAAGGCATTATTTTTTCATAGAACACGTTCAGAAGTGGTAGAACCAAATTCTTTTAGGACAGTGCTATTGGTAATTGTGCTGAACTGATACACATGATATATTGACACACGTACACGAACAAACTGGATAATTATGTTTTGAGAAATGTACCATCAGTCCTAGATCTCATGATGTAACTTATTGGAATCTGTCATTATTTTGTACTAATTATCGTATGATTACTCTACTAGGCATAACTTGAACACCAGCTCTGTTCAGATTTATGCATCACTCACTGCCATGAATTCTAGTTATTTAAGTACAGTTTATGCAAGGTGTCTTTAAAATTAATCCTAGGTAAATTTATGGAAATGAATATACCATCTCAAAACAAAGAAGTTAGGCATTCTTCTATACGATTAATATATCAACTTAGCTTGCAAATATAGTCCAAAATGCTTCCAGTGAATTGAGCTAAGAAGATATAATCTAGGGCACACGACTGGCTTTTGAGATACCAAATAATGCAAGAGAATCAAGATTTATGTTTTCTCTTTTGCTACTGACTCCTAGTTAATTATTATGTGTCCTTTTTCAAGTTGAAAGGTTAAAGAATAATTTTGCTTCCTGCTGTACTTGAACTAGAAATAGAATATATTGCTCTATGAGCAAAGCTGTTACTTATTTAAACTCATAGTGCAAAAAGTCAAAATTCAAATTTGCTTGTTAAGTTCCTTGTCTCAGTATAAACTGCAGAATATGAAACCTTTGTGCTTTTTTAAAATTGATCTTTTAAGGAAAACTGAATTCCCATATTAGAGCAAGCTGTAGCCATTCTGTTACCCCCTGTAACTCATGTAGATATATGTTCAAAGTTGCCTTTCGGTGCAAACTTACCTGAGAGTAATTCCATTGAAGTAGGTGGGTTTGATTTCTCAGAGGGTATTGGATTGTTCTATTGATATTTTCCTCCTATCTTTGCTAAATGCAGGACACAACTACTGTGTGTACTTTTCATCCTAGAAAATGTTCTTTTACAACTTAAACTGTCTGAAACTACTTTGGTCCTAATGTAATTTATGCATCAGTGCTCAAATAATTTTTATTGTACATCAAGTGTCTTAAATTCATCAGATTTATTTGTTTTTTACATTTTTTTGTTAAAATTACGAGTATTAATCCTTTAAATCATTAAATTAAGAGTTTCTTTCTAATTTTTTTCCATTCTCCATTTGAACCCCAGTTTTCATGTAAAGTATGTGTGTGTATACTTTGAAATTCAGTAACTAATTTTTGAGGAATATTAAGATTTTTTTTCTACATGTGTACAATACTTTCGGAATACGAACATGGCAAAAATAACTGAAAATTGGGAATTAGGATTCATTTTCCAATATTATTATGTAGAATTCAATTCTGTATCTTACAATAGAACTATCATGGGTTAATCTTTGTTAATTCCTGTATGTATGTTTGCATACTCTTTGTATATTTGCACACAATAGAAAATTATCTATTTTGATCAAAAGAGGCTGGCAGTTGTGATCATTTTATGATCATGTGATGTATAATATTAAAAGGTACATATGCAGCCCCATTAAATGAAAGTAAATTTAAAAACGTAAAGTATCCTTTATTTCAAATAGTGACTTTGCAACCATCTGCAATATTACTTCCAAATAATATAGCAAGTGAAGTATAATTTTTTTCTATTGACCTATAATGGAACTATGACCACTATTCTATTTTTTTCAGTATTACTGATCTTGCTTCCATTGTGTGAATTATCTCTGAATATCTTTTCGTCATCTTTTTATTAGCTGAAAATGATTTTCACAATGCAGGTGTGTCATGGATTAAACAAGAGAGATATTGGAGGATCTAAAAAAAACAACCCATGCTGATATTCGCTAGTCTGGAAAAGATTATAAAACTACAGGTAGTCCTTGACTTACAACAGTTCCTTTAATAACCATTCAAAGTTACAGTGGCACTGGAAAAAGTGACTTTTCACACTTATGTGTGAAAAGCATCCTCATGGTCACGTGATCAAAATTCAGACTCTTGGCAACTGACTCATCATGGTTGCAGGGTCCCTGGTCATGTGATCACCATTCGTGACCCTCACAAGCAAAGACAATGGGGAAGTCAGATTCATTTAACAACTATATTACTAATGTAACAACTGCGGTGATACACTTAACAATTTTGGCAAGAAAGGTCGTAAAATGGGAAAAAATTCACTTAACAAATGTCTCACTTAACAATGGAAATTTTGTGGTTGTAAGCTGAGGACTACCACTGTTATATTAAACAATAACAATGCAACACATACAATAATGTATTTGATAGTGCCACTATTTGGTAAAACAAGATAATATCCCCCAAAGGCCTTCTTGAAAAATCACCTTTTAACAATTTTTGGGGAGAAAAAAGGGAAAGAAAACTAAAGAAAATACTTGCTTCCAAAATTTTAAGACGAATTGGAATAAAACCATGAGGAGGGCTATGGAGAAAAATCAATAGCAATTACTCCAATATGCAATTCAATGGGGAAATAATGTAAAATGTTGTATACTATAATGTTGGAAATGCTTCAGTAAAATAGGAACATTCTACCAGTTATGGTCATGTAAAAGAAAAAAATTACAAGTAGTAGAAAGAAATATATCAAAACAATGCAAAATTATACAGAGAAAGCTTTAATCAAAACCTCATATTTTACTACTGGATAATTCCAAAACATTTAAATGAAATATAGCACAATTTGTTAAGTACATGTTGATAGCTGCAAAAATTTAAAAAACCCAACAATTGGGAAAAAAACTTTGCTGATGATATGAGATTAGGAGAAATATGAATATGCAACAATGGCAAAATAGATAGGGTTGTGCATATGCATAATAAAAATTTAAATTCCAGCACGAATGGTTCTATAATAAACTACGGCAAAGAAAACTTAGGTTTCTAGGAATAGAATCAATAGTAATAATGAAATTACCTACTAGCCACTATCAATGTTCAATTTAAAGTGCAAAAGTTTAGGTTGTAGTTAGCAGTTTGGAAATATATGGGAAGGAAGAGAAGAATACATTAAAAGGTTTTCCGTAATGTTTTTTCACTGATGTTTCATTATTTTTTCTTTGCATCTTTATTCTTTTGTCAAGAAAATTAAAAGAAGTGTTTTGATATACATGACTCCACTTCCTCCATTTGTGAAGAATTCTGGCAGTATTCAGTACTCTTGTTTCCATTCCTCAATACATACCCTGTTTCCCTGAAAATAAGACCTCCCCGATAATAAGCCCAATCAGGCTTTTGAGCACATGCACTAAAATAAGCCATCCCCCCAAAAATAAGCCCTCCCCAAAACACAGCAGCAGTCATGAGGTGACCACACTTTCTGCCGCCTCCACCTCAAAAATAATAAGATCCCGAAAATAAGGCCAAGCATTTATTTTGGGGATCAAAAGTAAATAAGACCCTGTCTTATTTTTGGGAAAACACGGTACATACAAATGCACCTACATAAATTTTAGTTCCATAAGTATAATGGTATATGGGAATGATCTTGGGAGAGAAGAGGAAGAATCACAGACTAGGCAATAGTCAAATAAGCCTGTAGAAGGAATCTGGCCAAGGCAGTATCTTAGAAGAGACCCTAGCTTTTTGGACTGTAATTGGGGTGGGATGTACTTTCAGACGTGTGAGATTCTGTTAATGTAACCTTATAATAAAGATAGAGCTAGTAGTTCTGGGACATATGATTGGATTACTTGCAAGGCTAATTGGACAACCTCTCAAGGCTGGCTGACCCCAATCTTGTAAGTCTGTATTTCACCTCCTACCCCTTAAAGTCCTATGATTAAGAAGTTGTCTCTATGAGCATACTATCTGTTTATTGTGGACTTCTCATTGCTTGGTAATAAGTTGCCTATCTCTATCAAGGTTGTATTCCTCGAGCAGGCATATACAATTTGCTGACCATAGGCTGTGTGCAGCCTTAGACAGCTAGTAATGCGGTCCCACAAGATTGTAAACTTTTAACATTGTTACATGTTATTTATATACATTAACTATGTTAATATATTTTATATGGGACCCAAGACAATTCCTATTGACTGAATGTGGCCCAGGCAAGCCAAAAAGTTGGGACACCCGGGGATTTGGGGAGTGCCTGTCCCCAAGAACCATCTTAAGTGCCATATCTTCCTCATTCTTTCACCACGGCAATGTTCCTATCTGCCATCTCAATCCCACTCTCAATCCATCTTCATAGCCCAAGCCAGGGCCCCCCAACCCCTGCCCACTACCAGACCACAGCCTGTTCAGAACCGGGCTGCGGAAGTGGTGGGTGAGTGCAAGCACGTACACAGTCCCACTTCTACGTGCAACAGGAGAAAGCGTGCACACAAAACTCCCATTTGTGGGTGCAGTGTGTTCGCATGCCTGCTGCTTGTGCAAATGGAGTTGCGCACATGCACGCTTGCTCATCTCAGAACCATCCCTTCTCCCCCCGGCTGGTCTCTAAAGCCAGAAAGGTTTGAGGCCCCCTGACCTACACAACAGTCACTACGTAAGACAGAAGACTTGCAGAGCACTTCCATGAACAACAACTAGCAGTTAGAAATTTAAAACAGTCCCCTTTAATAATTTAAACCATGCAGTTGAAAAATGAACAGCGGTAGATGCAAGCATTTCGTATTGACTCATCAGTGCCAAACTTACAATAACAGTTAAAAGCAGCATAGAACATAGGGTCTAGCGAGAGCATTAGTTAAATGTGACGTATGCAGAAAACCAGCCCATGACAAACCTTACGTCCACGGAAGACATAGATTGACATACAGTTGTTTCTGCCCATACAAAGGAGGCTTCAATTGATTGATGGCAATCCCTTCGGTGAATCTCAGAAAATGAGAGTTCCTGTGGCGCAGCAAAACTTTGAACAGTTTGAATCGGTTTGGTGACCCGTAGCTAGTATATGTCTTGTGATAGCAGAAGGCGGCATTTTGTGGCCATGGTTTGTTGTTGGATTACTCACTGTCCCATTACCCATTTTGGAAAGTGCTCCTTCATTCTGAAAGCTAGGCACCTATCAATTCTGCCAATGTAATTGTCTCCAGTACAAACAAATTGGTAAACACCATGGGCTTTGGCGCTGATAGGTTGGGCTTCCTTGATTGACGGTAGCAGTAGCCTCTGGGTTTGATGTAAAACTCGGCCATACTGAACATTGATTCAATTAATGTGTTTAAACGTCAGGTCATCAGGCATGCTATTTGATTCCCCTTAAATGGCAACTCAATAATTACTTTATTTTTACTGGCAGTTGAAACTGTCGGTTTTGGGTCTCTTTGTTTTGCTGTGCAGCTGAAGCAGCTTGAACGAAGAGTTTGAGTTAAAAATTCCAGTTCTTCTTTTAAACAATCCTCAGTCCATTGATAATTCCTGGAAGCCTGGCCCTCTTACAAAACGGCCATCAACAGGCACACAGACATAAGCTACACCTACAGACCATTCAAAAGAGGAATATCAACAACCCAAAAAAGGCAACAAGATGACCAAACGCCTCTTTACCAACAATCTTAACACCCAGATGAGCAGAGATGAATACAAAGATTAACATTAGGCATTAATCAAAAAGCAAACAATGCCCCAAGCAAGCTGACAGTAAATAGCCCAACCATGGAATCACCAAAACCACTCTCACCCACAACTGACAGGGCAAAACCCTCCAGAACACATAATAAGAACAAACTCCACTAGCACTGATGATGTTACCTAATTGGCTAATGAAACCTTTGCCAAAAAAAGGACCCAAGCTTACCAAGGACTATCAAGGTCTTCTTAGTTCATTTCCAAGCCACCAAGAAGAATAAAAGGAAGCCGGACATTCACGGCTACTTACTACATGCCCGACAGAGGGCGCACGCGACTGGAGTACAAAACCATCACGCTGTCCTGTGCGCTCTTCCAGTAGCCCCGCCCCCGCTTGCAGCCGTTACGCCTGCGCAGTGAAGCTGCCCCTCGGAGCTTGGCCAAAGCCGGCCTTTGATGGCTAAGCGCAGAGCGGAGGCGGTGGCCTGTCGCGCGCCTTGCCAGCCGCCCTCCTTTCCGCGCGCGCCTCCTTCGAAGCGCTCGCGGAGCGATCTCGAACGGCGGGAGTCGCGAGGCGCAGCGGTCTGGCGGGAAAACGGCGGGGAGAGGAAGCGCAAATGGACGGTTGTTGCGGAGGGAGGCGACGAGGAGGGGGCCGGCGGCAAGAGGCTCGCGGAAGGATCGGCGCGGCGGGAACCTGAGCAACGGCTTCCTAGAGTCGCTGGTATGGCGACCAAAGCGGCGGCTCTGGCCGGAGGAGATGCAACGGGCAGTCAGGGAGGGCCCGAGAAGGTGAAAGAAAGCGAGCTGTGCTTGGGGAGGCTTCTGGGAAGGAGTTACTTTAGTGGTCCGTCTGTTCCTTCCAGAGAGGCGCGGGCGGGCGAGGCAGAGCGCCAGGCGGGAAAGCTTCCGTAGTGGAGGACGGCGATGAACTCGAGGAGGAGTAAATCCGTTTGGGCTCTTCTATCTGAGCTGCCCGGCCTTTGCTTGCGAAGGGATGGTAGCTGAGGGCTTTCTTGGGATTCCTTTTCCTCTTTGGCGAATCAGACTCTTTATGGATGCTAATTGGTTTAAAGTCTTTGGTTGGGAAACTATTAGGTGAATAACAAATAAAGAAATAACGGTGAGGCACAGCCCTGGCCAGTGAAGGGACCTTGTGGCCCAAACCTTGGCAAAAGCAAACAGGGAATACAGGTAGTCCTTGGCTTTCGACCACAATTGAGCCCACATTTTGCTATTACTAAGCGAAACATCTGTTAAGTGAGATTGGTCCCATTTTACGACCTTTCTAGCCACTGTTGTTAAGTGGATCACTGCAGTTGTTAAGCTAATGGCACAGTTGATAAGCGAATCTGGTTTCCCCATTGACTTTGCTTGTCACAAATGGGGAATCACATGACCCTGGGATACTGCAACCGTCATAAATATGAACCTGTTGCCAAGCACCTGAATTTTGATCACGTAATCGTGGGGATGTTGCAGTGGTTGTAAGTGTGAAAAGCAGTCATAAGTAATTTTTTCCAGTGCTGTTATAAGTCAAAGTCTATCTGTAGCAGTTTATTAAGGGGTTCTGAGATTGAGACACCTCTGGCTGTCACAAAGTTGTTAAAAGACTGAGCTTGTAAAGGAGTACACAATTCTCTGTGAATAAATCCTGTTCTTATCCCAAAGGCCCTTTTTCTGAAAAGGCAACTGGTTTTGTTGTATTAGGAGCAAAAGAAAAAAACTAAGTCCAGTTGCCTTTTGGTAAAAGCACAACCATGACTTATGTGGATGAGAATCTCCATAGACATCCCTGCTTTTAGTTAACTGTTTTATTGTATGCCATACAACGTTACATTTGTGAGATGGGTGACTATTATAGACTTAGTCCATAAACCAATTTTTGCAGCAAACACATTTTTTTAATATACTTCTTGTGGAGGTGACTGTGACGTTGGTAATTAGTAAAGTAAATTGACTCTAAATTTATTTGGGCTGCGTGTTGTAGGCTGTAGCCATGGATCACCTAATAGTTTCCCAACCAAAGACTAACCACCTAGTTCAGACCGTTTAACTTTTTAAAAGATTGATCAAGACAAGAAGTGATGGGTAGAAACTAATCAAGGAGAGAAGCAACTTACAATTAAGGATAAATTTCCTGACAGTTAGAGCAATTAATCAGTGGAACAACTTGCCTCCAGAAGTTGTGAATGCTCCAACACTGGAAG
>JANHFT010002559.1:135592-147907 GCA_032467955.1 Pseudoxenodon macrops
AATGGGTGGAAACTAATCAAGGAGAGAAGCAGCTTAGAACTAAGGAGAAATTTCCTGATAGTTAGAACAATTAATCAGTGGAACAACTTGCCTCCAGAGGTTGTGAATTCTCCGAAGTTTTAAAGAAAATGTTAGATAACCATTTATCTGAAGTGGTGTAGGGTTTCCTATCTAAGCAGGGGGGTGGACTAGAAGGCCTCCAAGGTCCCTTCCAATTCTGTTATTCTATTCCATAAATCGAGGATTACCTGTATTTATACAGATAGGCATTTGCTTATGGAAACTCTGATGAAGATGGTCCTTGACTTACAACCATTCTCTTAAAGTCAAAGTTACAACGACACAGGAAAAAAGAGAGAGTTATGACCGTTTTTTCACCCTTATGACCACTGAGGCATCCCCATGGTCTCGTGATCAAAATTACGATTCACTTAACAACCGGGTTACTAACTTAGCAACTGCGGTTGATTCGCTTAACAGTCCTGGCAAGGAAGGTGGTAAAACGGAGCAAAACCTAACAAGTGTCCCGCTTGCAAAAAAGAAATTTTGCTCTTAATTCTGATTGTAAGTCAAAGACTACCGTAACCTGTATGTCCTTCCAGTTTTCCTGCGGGTTAGAGAGGATTTTTGTGCCAAAGATATTTTTTTTCAGGAGGCAACTGGACTTCCTTGTTTTTTTTCTTTTGAAGACGTTTCACTTCTCATCCAAGAAGCTTCTTCAGCTCTGACTGGATGGGGGGAAATGGAAGGATTTATATTCCTTGCAGACAGCTGGTCGTTGGCATCCTTTTAGAGCAGGGGTGTTAAACTTGATTTCATTGAGGGCCGCATTGGAGGGCCAGAGGGGCGTGGCTGTGGTGGGCGTGGCCAGCTCGATGTCACTCAACGTGTCGGGGGCACCTGTGATGGTCAAGTGCTAAGGCAGGACTTCCCTGAGACCCACCTTCACATTATAATCTTCCTTCCTTCCTTCCTTCCCTCTTCTCTTCTCTCTTCTTTTTCCTTCCCTCTTCATCTCCTTCCTTCTTCCTTACCCTCTTTCCTTCTTTTTCCTCCCTTGCTCTCTTCCCATCTTTTCCTTTGTCTTTCCTCATTCCCTTTCTCCTCCTTTCCTGTCCCCTTCTTTCATGCTCCAATGCAAAAGAGGAAACATTTCTCCTTTTGTTTCGGTTTGAGTTTGTTTTGCTAGCCCTCTGCCAGCGAAAATGGCACCTGCACGGACACCCCCCCTAATCGTGGCCAAAACCGGGGGTGCAAAGGCCCTCCCCCCCGCTCCATTTTCGCTGGCAGAGGTACCGCTTGCCGGTCCTTTGCTGTTTCCAGGCCAGATCTAAACACCCTGCGGGCTGGATCCAGCCAGCGTCCCCCCCTGAGTTTGACACCCCTGCAAGGTTTTAGGGGATTTTTGTACGATGTCCTTTTTAAAATTAATTTCGACTTTTTGCTTCCGTATTGCAGTCTGAGGGGAGTCCCGCAGCCCCCGCCGTCTCCTCTGCTTTGTGGAAGGAATTTTTTTCCGAACGGCCTCCCTACTCTTACATGGCCATGATCCAGTTCGCCATCAACAGCACGGAGAAGAAGCGCATGATGCTGAAGGACATCTACACCTGGATTGAGGATCATTTCCCCTATTTCAAGCATGTTGCCAAGCCAGGCTGGAAGGTAAAAACGGGTCTTTTGACCCGTAAAAAAAAAAAATGTATTGGAAAAGACGATGAGAATATTATTAACATTGTACGATACGGGTAGTCCTCAGCTTGTAACCACAACGGGGCCCAAAACCTCTGTCGTTAAGTGAGACCTTGACTAAGGTGAGTTTTGCCCTGTTTTACGACCTTTCCTGCAGAAGTCGTTAAGCCAAGTTAGTAATGGGGTTATTAAATGAATCTGGCTTCCCCATTGATTTCGCCTGTCAAAAGAGAACCACATGACCTCGGGACACAACAATGGTCGTGAGTATGACCCAGTTGCCAAGCGTCATGAATTTTGATCACATGATCACGGGGCTGCGACAAAGGCCGTTAAGTGTGAAAAACAGTCATAAGTCGCTTTTTTTCAGTGCCGTTGTAAAGCTTGAAGAGTCACCAAGTGAGGCGTTGTAAGTCGGGGACTACCTGCATACAAATTATAAAGTGTCTTACTTTATGAAATATTGCAAAGGTATCTCTATATTATAACAAGAATAATAATATTAAGAATAGAGGCGTACGAAGTCAGAACTGAGAAGAAAGCCACCGTCAATAAATGGTGTGTCTGCAAAGAAACTGTAGGAACATTGAATCACCCAGGTCCGTGATGGCAAATCTATCTACAGCTGGCACACAGAGCCTTCTCTGCGGGCACACAAGCCGTCGCCCAGCTCAGCTGCACTGCGCATGTGAGCGCGTGCTTCCCGCCAGCCAGCTGATTTTTGGGATGTGGGAGAGGGCAGGACACATGTGGGAGAAGTGCGCGCATGCGCGGGGGACAGTACGCCTCCCTTATCCCGTTTTTGGTCCCAGGAGGCTGCAGGGAGGCCTACTAGGCCCAAAATAGGGTGTCGGGGGGGTTGCACACGTATGCGCAGACAGCATGGGGGGGTCGCATGCGTGGAGGTGGGAGGAAAGTGTGGGGAGCTCATGTGTACATGTGCAGGGGGCGCATTGCATTATGGGTGCCGGCACGCATGCTTTTGGCACACAACAACAAAAAGGTTTAGAGCCATCCCTGACCTAGGTAGCTGCTGCTGGAAGATCACGCAGACTGACTACAAGCAACGGCATGACAAAGTAGCAACAACGGCGCATCGGAAGACCTTGCAAAAAATGTCACTGGCCTGCAAGTAAGAATTTGTGGGACCACAAACTAGAGGAAGTCAGAGAAAACGAAGAAGCTAAACTGCTCGGTGCGCGGGGAAGCTCTTTCCTTATTAATCAGAACAGAAACGAGTAAATAAAACATCGAAATCTTGGTCGCGTCGTCCTGAATAATTCACCGGCGAGAAGCTATTCTCGCAGCGATACGGACCAGCGAACGATCCAGATGGCATCGCTGCCTCCCAAGAACCTGTAAAAAGAATCTTCCGTTTCGAGTTAGTGCCACCTTGGGAGCCGCTAACGTCACATCTTTGTCCTCCCGTGTAAGATTTGCCGTCTCCCCGAGACTCACTATATCCTTTGCACAGCAGACAGGACCAGCCGCTCTCCGTTCAACGGGGAAAACGGATACAAAACCTGCGAGCATGAATGTTTATTCCTCGGGCGCTTCAATTCCCAACAGACTCTGATCTCAAGATGGCTGCCGGGGAAGAAAAATAGCCCCAGAGGGCCCGAACGTTTTGCAAAAACTGCTGAAGAGGAAATTCGTTTAGAAGGCCCGGCCTCTTTCCTGACACATTCAATCCAGGGATTAATTCGACGAAAACAAGATCCGCCGCGGCAGCTTTGATGCTGGATCGCTTACAGCGACGTCCTCGACTTAACGACCGCGACTGAGGCCCTCGCTGAGTAAGGCGGTTGTTGGCTGAGTTTTGCCCCGTTTCGAGACCGTTCTTGCCACAGTTGTTAAGTGAATCACTGCAGTTGTTGAGTTAGTACCATGGTCGTTGAGTGTATCTGGCTTGTCCGAAGGGGATCGCATGACCCCGGGGACACTGCAACCCCGTCATAAAGATGAGTCAGTTCCCAAGTGCCCGATTTTTGATCACATGACCACGGGGATGCTACAAGGGTCGTCAGTGTGGAAAACGGCCGTAAGTCGCTTTTTTCAGTGCCGTCGAAATTTCAAACAGTCACTAAGCGAATAGTTATAATTTGAGGACTACCTGCGATCATAGATGGTTGGCCTCTTAGATTCCACAGGATTTTTGTTTTATGGTGAAAGGTTACTCTAAAAGGTAAGTTTCTTTTCTTGACTGAATTGACTGTATTTATTCATGTACGTTGTTGCAAGTGATTCTGCCTCTATGTCCCACTTCTAAAATCATTTAACCTCTCTCTTCTCATCCTTCCTTTCTCCTTTCTTGCCCCACACCTGAATAATATATTAAGTATATTAAGGGTATATTAAGTATTTTTCTTTCGTATTCCATCCATCTGGTACAATGGGGCTACGATCCGTGAAAGCAAGAAGAGAATATCTGTAGACCAGATTTCAAACTTAGTGCTCTCTCAAGCTTGGTTGTTTTCTTGGAAACGTTTCATTGCCAAAACAACACCACCAGTGCGCTGATGATGTTACCTAGTTTGGTAATGAGATGTCTGCAAGGAAGGAACTAAGCTCAGAGACCACCAAGGATCCCAGAGCCTTCCTCTTCCTCCATCATCATCATTCCTCAAACCCTATTCCCTTTCAGGCACTGATGATGTTACCTAGTTTGGTAATGAGATGTCTGCGAAAAAGCAATCGTGCTTAGAAACCGCCAAGGACCTCGTAGTGTGGGAATTATACTGTTTTGACTTTATGTAATACTTTCCCTCCTCACTTGGCTACCTGTTTTATAACTGAAACCAATGAACGTTTTATCTTGGCAACGCAGAACTCCGTCCGTCACAACCTTTCCCTTCATGACATGTTCGTTCGGGAGACATCAGCCAACGGGAAAATTGCATTCTGGACCATTCATCCTGAAGCAAACCGCTACCTTACGCTGGACCAGGTGTTCAAGGTAAGTACCAGGTAGGGAAGGAACCTTCCCGATACTTGTTTCCCTTGGTTCTGACTTAAGCTGCACGAAATCATGAAACAGACTCCTTGTTCCGGAAAAAAACAACAACCACAACCCTTTTTATTTGGCTAATGTGAATTCCTTGCATTCACATCCAGCGAAGTCCCGGCAATAAGGCTTTCAAGGGTGAATTGCAACAACAGACCTTATCAGTCCTTGGAGACTTGCCAGGATGATAGTTTCCAGAAGGAACGCTGTACAAGGAAATACTTGGCAAGGAGTCTCTCTCTGTGACGCACCAATGGAGATAAGCAAATCTTCCCACTAATAAACGAACTAATTGTCTCCTGCAAACTCCACTCCCCTTTTGCTCCTCTTTATTCCCTATGGGAGGGGCCATTCAGCATCCACTTGTGCCTTTACTCCTAAGTCGGCCCTTGTTCCTTAGCTGTTCCTTTCTCCTGGCAGCTCTGCACATGCACACATCGGGAACAGGCTCCAGCTGTTCTTCTGCCCCACTGATAGCCGACTCCAAAGGCAGCTGATAACTGTGGGACAGCCCTGGTTCGATCTCTGCCTCTGACGCAGAGCCCTCATCAGAGCTTTCCCCAGACTCCAGGACTTCCTCCCCAACCTCCTCACTGTCTGAGTCTGCTGGCTACTGGCGGGCCACAACACCCGTACTATTTTACCTAAGTGACATTTTATCTAAGTGAAAAGGAGGCATATTGACAGCCAGCAACTGTAGGAGAGTAAGGGCAAGATTAATGTGGACGAAAGGCTCAGGTAGATTATGTACAGGTAGTCCTCGACTTACAGCCGTTCGTTTAGCGACCGTTCGACTCCGTTACAACTCCACCAAAGAAAGTGACTTACGACCGTTTTTCGCACAACTCTTAAAGCGTCCCCACAGTAAGGTGAATTGGAATCCAGATGCTTGGCAAACGTCTCACATTTATGACGGTTGCGGTGTCGCCAAGGTCGCGCGATCCCCTTTGGCCACCTTCCGACAAGCAAAGTCAGTGGGGGGAAGCCAGATTCGCTTAACAACCGTGTTACTCACTTAACAACTGCAGGGATTCACTCAACAACCGTGGCAAGAACGATCGCATAATGGGGGCGTAACTCGCCGAACAACTGTCTCGTTTAGCAACAGAAATTTCCGGCACCGTTGTCATAAATCGAGGACTGCCTGTGTTAAGTACTTATGAAGAAGAGCTTGCTTTAATCGTGGTTGGAACCGAAAATGTGTTTTGTTAGATTTATTTACAGGCCTAGAGAAGGGTAAGAGACAAACTAACCCATCTCCGCTTATTTTCCTGAACTTTTAAAGATGGCGGCCATTTTGTACCAAGTCTTTCAGAGGGGCGTGTGGGTTCAGGGGTTGGTTCTACCGTCATATGTCTCCCCATCTTTGTCCTTGAAGTGTGATATGATTTGGGTTTGGCTCTGTTGCGGCCTGTCATCAGGCCACAACGGAGGAGGAGGAGGTGTGGGAGTCAGGGTCAGCATCAAGGCAACCTAGGAGCTCCGAGGGGGAAGAGGGAATGGAGCTGGCAGAGAGAGAGACAGAGACAGAGGCGGAGCCTGGGCCGTCCGTCAACCCTCAGATGGAGAGTCAACAGCCCCCAGGTCTGGAGGTGGCTGATGAGGAAGAGGAGGAACAGCTGGGTCCAGTGCCTGACGTATAGAAAGCAGAGGAGAGGAGAGCAGTGGAAATCTATGGGCCGGCCCTTGGGACGGAAGAGCCACCACTCCTAGCAGAACCCCACCCTAGCTCTGGGGATAAAAGGCAGGGGGCGGAGATGAATAGATGTGGCAGACAACTATTCATCTCCCTACCAGACAGACTTGTTAGCCTGCGGTGAGAGATAAACATTTTTGCCGGCGCTGCCGCCGCTCTTAATAAAGGGATCGTTGATTGAATTCAGAGTTTTTGTCGTGTTTGGGGAGCTGGGTCAGACCTGGCACTCTTCCTCTTGTGTCTCCGCTCCCTGCGGAGGCCGATCAATAATTGAGCCGCTTGCAAGGTTGTTTCATCAGTATGATGACATTCGCCCCTCAGCTAATCCTGTAGTAGCAGTGCGGTCCCTGGAGAAATGTCCGCAGAAGGTTACTGATGTTGTGAGTTAAGAAGTTGAAAGCTCATCCAGGCATAGAAACCGTGGCGTCGCTTTAAGGAAATTGTCCGTTCTTGTGGAGGATTTGGGCATCTGTGATGGAGGCTTTCCTGACCAATTCAGCCTCCTATTTTTATTGAGGTTCATAGAAGAATCTTGCTTAACCTGGGTGGCATTCTATCACTTGTTTTAAGTAAACTGCCGTAGTTCCTTGAAGAAGTACCCTATTTTTGGAGTATAAGACGCACCTGAGTTTTTGGGGAGGAAAATAGGGGGGGGGGAATCTCCCTGCCAGGTATTCATCTGGCTTAGCGTCCTTAATCTGGTCAGCTTCAGCACACTATTTTATCCCCTGGTTAGAACTGGAAAAAAAAGATTCTAAAGCACAGCTGATAGAGAGAAGCAATGAACAAAGCATGCAAAACCCAGAAGATCATTAGCACCTGAAAAAAAAAAAGCTGCTTCAGAGGAAGTAGCAATGAAAAAAGCCTGCAAAGACTTAGGGCTGGAAAAAAAAGCTTCTTCGGAGGGAGTAGCAATGAAAGGCTGCACAGATCGCTCCACTCTTCACTCACCTTGTTAGGTCTGAAAAAAAAAGCTTTGAAAAAGCTACATTCTGAGTATAAGACACACCTAAATTATCAGCCCCAATTAGGGGGAGAAAAGGTGCGTCTTATACTCAGAAAAATACGGTAACTGAGACAGACATCTTCCTAATTTACTGAAATATAAGAAGCAGGAGGTAATACACAATCAGACCCCAAGGCCACTTGACCTTCTTGGATTTTTTCCTTTGAAAATGTTTTGCTTCTGATCCAAGAAGCTTCTTGGGTGAGAAGTGAAATGTTTGCAATGGGGAAAAACCCAAGATGATCCAGTTGCCTTTTTAGGAAAAAAACACCTTTGGGACAACCATGATCTGGATGATTGAGAATCTCGGTAGACATTTACACAGTCAGACTTGCAAGACTCTGCTATAATAACCAGTCTTAATGAAATTGGTTTTAACCTTGTTGAGTTGATTTCCTGGTCTGGTTCATCTAATAGGCTAGAAAATAATTTAATTAAAGCAGGGAAGACATTTACTCCCTTTGTGAGAAATGTATACCTTTCCAACCAGGAATTTGGAAAACATTAAACATTAGTGAAATTGTATTAATCAGTGAATTTCTGTTCTTGTTGATGTTGTTGTACTGGGAAAGGAAAAGACATCAGGTAGACAATTAAGGTTGTGAAGCATGATTTGAAGCATGAAACTGAAAATTGTAGGCAATGTTACAAGGTTGAAAAATCTTGAAGCTTGGAGAGCCACAGAAATGACTTTGCAGCAAAATATGCAGAAATGATTATGAAAACAAAAGCTTTGTTAAGAGCACTAAAACTGGCTCCACTGTAATTCTCTGGGGTATTAAAAGAGAGAAGGGAAAATAAAGGCTTTCAAAATTCTGTCAGTATAGCCTATATTAATGAAGTATAGTGAAACTTGCAGAGTTTCTTTCTTTGACCTAGGGCAGGGGTGTCAAACTCACATCGTCATGGTCATGTGATGTATTGTGACTTTCCACCCTTCGCTAAACCGGATGTGGGCGTGGCCAGTGCATGATGCATCCGGCCCGCAGACCGCAAGTTTGACAGCCCTGATTTAGGGCCTAACTCATAGGGCTGACAGAAAAGGAAGATAATAATTAGAACTCACAGCAGCTTGAGGAAGTTAGAATTAAGTTTTTATATTATTCCTGTAAACTTATAGTTATCCCTGTTGGTTTTGTGTTTGGGCAGCTACAGATGTTGGGTTTTTTTTTGTCCCACAGTATATCAGAACTTCTTATGACACAAAGCTAGATCAGCTGTTGCAGCTCATGATTAAAGAATGGCAGATGGAATTTCCCAGATTGGTCATTTCGGTTCACGGTGGCATCCAAAACTTCAAACTTCCATCTAAACTGGTGCAACTTTTCAGCAAAGGATTGGTCAAAGCTGCTGAAACTACAGGAGCTTGGATATTAACAGAAGGCATTAACACTGGTAAACTTATCTCTCTTTAATATTTGGTGGGCAAATGTTTCTGAGATCTGTGAACACTACAATAGTCTTGCAGAGTTACATATTAAGCATATTAAGACTATGCCAGGTAGCAACAGACCTGCTTGTGTCTGTCATAAGCACCCAACAGAGCTGTTTTAAAGGGTGGTACTTTCCCCAAATATATTGCTTACCTCCTTGTAGTATCTTCTTCCAAGCACTCTTTTTCTTATGGAAATAAAGTTTTGTTAAAGTTTTGTGTAGGAGTTAAAGAGCTGGCCCAGAAACCAGGAGACTGTGAGTTCTAGTCCTGCCTTAATCTAGTCACTTTCTTAGCCCAATACTACTACTACTATATACAAATTAAATGTGCATTGATGCTCCACATAGCATTCTCAATCATATTTAACATAAAGCATGTGGGAAAATATTGTGTCCTCTCATTTTTCAGAAAAAAGTCAAGTATAATAAGTGAGGAACCAATGCACATTATTGTGTAGATGTTTTACAGGTGTACATAATTAAGATGTAGTAATTCCTTCTGGTTCAACATTGCTCTGATTCTTGTTTATATTTGGAAGGGTTACAATATATTTCATTTCTGTAATCTGATCATATTATAAATGTGTAATGATGATAATATGTCACCTATTTTAATGTAATTGTCTAGGAATATCTAAGCATGTGGGAAATGCATTGAAATTCCATGCCTCTCAATATTTAAGAAAGATCTGTGCTATTGGAATTTCCCCTTGGGGCATCATTGAAAATCAGAAAGAACTTATTGGCAAAGATGTGAGTTTCCAAATGGTTTTTTTCTTTCTTAATGAACTATTTGTACTGTTGCACTGTGTATGTATCAGGGACAAGGAGATTGGAGAACACTACTAATTTCCTACTTATAGTATATGTGAGGATAAATATTTCTATTTACTTATGTAGCTGAAATTTTTAGTAGCTAGATATTTATCCTGTATATTACTGGTCATTTAAAATATCTTATTATTTATTTATCATATGAACCTTCAATTTCTAAAACTATATCTCTAACCTCCCATTGTGAAATAGTTTGGACAGAGAAATATGGCCGAGAAGCCCCCAGGTTTTTGATCCAAATTCACTCATCCCTTATACCACACAGATTATTAGCTAATTAGAGTCCCAGTCCATTACAGTCTTGAAACGCACAATTACACCTGTTATAATTTCCCCCCCCTGAAGCTATAAACATACTTATTTTATAAATGAAACTTGGGTTTTAAAAGTCTGTATAACACAGGTGTTAATATTTATAGATGGGAGTTGACAGTTTTATCTTTCACATTTGTAGGGAAATACTTCCATATAGAAGTACATAATGTGTATTTTTTATTTACTGTGTAATTTATAATTATAAGGTATTTAGCAGAATCTCAAAGTATACGAAAAATATTTGGAACTATTTATGAATGATTCATTTCAGGTTTTATGTAAGTAAATCATATTAGTTTTCATTGTGCAATGTAAGATACCATTTGATTTTTTTATATTTCGGTATTGAAAATTAATCGATCATGATAAATCTCACAAACTAAGTAACTTCTTATGAAGATAACATTTATCTTCAAAAAGGTTATCCTGTTAGCAAGATCATTGTTGTTTCATTTTTAAAAAAGTAATGAAGAATAATGAGAAATAAAATGCTCTTTCTTTTTTCTCCTAATCCGGTAAAAAACATTATTCACAAAAAGTAGAGAAGGAGAACAGGATCCTATAGTGGAAGAGGAAAAAAATATTTCCATATTTTATCTGAAAAATATTTTTCCCTCCCACCTACATGGAATTTCTCATTACCTAAGGCTCTTAATTTTCCAGGTATAACTTGCAGAGATTTGTATTAAGGATCATAATTGAAGAACGATAACTTTTGTTTCTCTGCTAGGTATGAGGGGACTGATATTAAACATGGACTATATTCCACAGTCTTCCTGAGCTACAAAAAACGGTTTTTTGCAGTCCATCTTAATGGATGTGAAATAGTGCTTTGGAAGGACTATTTTTTAATGTTTGTGTCTCATTAGGTAGTCTGCCTGTATCAGACACTTGGCAATCCCCTTAGCAAGCTGAGCACCCTCAACAGCATGCACTCCCATTTCATACTGGTTGATGATGGCACAGTGGGCAGGTATGGCAGTGAGATGAAACTCAGGAGAAGTCTGGAAAAGTATCTATCACTTCAAAAAATACATACCAGTAAGAAATCCTTATTCTGTATTACTTCTGTGAGAACCTCTTTCAGTGGTGCACTTTTCTAATTGATCTTGTAGGGATAGAGGCATTATGTATTTTGGCGACCCTACCCCTACCCTACCCTAACCCCAACCCTAAGTCCAATCTGAACCCTAACCCTAACATTAACCCTAGCCCTAACCCTTTCAATGAAGTGGTTTGTTTTATTGGTCTTACCACATTTTTTATTAGCAATGTTTTAATATTCTGTTCTTTTTAAATTAACGTACCATTACTATGTATATGACTGTCAAAGTAGTCATTAAAAACATGCAGTTTTTAAAGTTTTACTTCTTTTTATTTCATGCTGAAAGAAAAAGCATCTGCTGATGAGAAGCTTATCATAGGGCAGATACTCTTTATACAAACTCTTTATACAAACTCTTTATACAAAAAAAGGAAATATGATTCTTGATTCTGAAAGTAGCTGTCATTCATACCAGGGGTGGGTTCTAACTTATCTCGCTCCCGGTTTGTTGCCTCCCACGCAGCGTGGGCACGCACATGCGCAGTAGAAAAAATTCCCAAAATTTCCCCCCAAAAAAACAAGATGGCGACACATGTGCAGTGCCAGAAACTCGGCTTCTGCGCATGCGCAGAAGAAGAAAAATCCTCCCCCCCAAAAAAGATGCCTGTGTCTACAGACCAGAACCGGCTCTGTGACATCACCAGCAACTTACTACTTACTCTATAGAACCACTCCGAACCGGTAGGAACCCACCTCTGATTCATACCCACATTCATCCCACTGAACAAATGAAATCAGTCACTTATTAAAATGTTCCATTTTTAACAAGGCAGAAGTCTTCAGTTTATAGTTCTTCTAACATTTTGTAACATGAGAAACGTTATGATTTAAATCCTGTCCTAGCAACAAATTTCAGTAAGTACTGAATCCTCTAAATTAAGGGTTGCAATTTCTGTGTGATTTGAAACAGGAATGGGACAAGGCGTGCCCTTAGTTGGGCTAGTGGTAGAAGGCGGTCCCAATGAAATCCTGACAGTCTGGGAATATGTCAGGGACACACCTGCTGTTCCAGTAGTAATATGTGAAGGAACCGGAAGAGCTGCAGACTTGCTTGCATTTACCTATAAACACACCGCAGATGACACGTGAGTATTTGCATGACATTCCTTCAAATATGGAATGAAGAAACAGTGCGCCAAAATAAGCAGCCCAAATGTTTAAATTATTCTTTAAATCAGGGGTCTCCAACGTGGCAAATCTAAGCCTGGCGGACTTCAACTCCCAGAATTTCC
>JANHFT010002559.1:160116-171475 GCA_032467955.1 Pseudoxenodon macrops
ACCCTTCATTCATGTGTATATGTATAATCCCCCCTCCGGGGTACAGCATGCAGGGGATTAGGCAGAACACAACACTAAGGTTAAAGTTTTGGGGGTTTGGAGAAGAAACCACAGTCAGGTAGTGATCCGGCTTTGATGGAGCAAGTAATTGTGAAAGTATTCCTTTATGAAACAGCATTGTGCACTGGTTGTTGGTTTACCAAGTACAATTTTGCAGAACGTTCTACATATGAGTAATTAACCTCACAAGGGTTTGCTCTATGCAGCGTGGAGACATTTGCCTCTTAGATTGTTTCAAGTAATTGCTAACTCCTGATTTCTTTAAATATTAGCATCTTTTCTAATAGTATCCTTCAGCTCAATACCTAGAGTCATTTATATGTTTCTCTATTTTAACGTCAACCCTTCACTTCAGAGCTTATCAGCACGATCATAGCCATGTATAATTAGCTTGTACTGTATAATGTGTTAAGAAATCTTTTTTATGACCTTCCAAAGTTTCCAGTTCATAATTTGCCTTGCTGAAAAAGCCCTGAAGGGCCCTATTATTGTTCCAGAAACCCCCTGCCCTCCCACTAAATTTTTCTTCTTGTAATGTCAAAACTTTCTCCTTTCAGGATTGGCATGCCTTTTAAAAATGGCAACAATTTGGTTTTTATTTTCTTTTTGTATCAGAATAAAGCTAATTCATCAATTCATACGTCATTTGATCAAAACTCTTTTTATTTCCCTTCCGCTTCCTTGATTTTATATGCTGTTTATTAACATTTCATTTTGACAGAGGGCTAGCTACAGTATATTTTAAACACAGGTACAACTATTGCAGGCCTTTGACCACTCTAATGAAATAGAGAACGAATAGACCCAGACATAGAAATACATTCCATCTGGGATTCAAGGTTTTTGAACAGTTGGTTGGTTGTGTAATTTCAATTGTTCCTTCTACCAAAGGCCCCCAACCATTGTTCCAAAGTTTCAGTGATCTTTCCGCCATCTTGCCAGTTAGCAACCCTAATCATTTTCCCAAGTTGCAAAAAGGCATCTCCCAAATATCTATTAACCATGAAGACAATTAGGCTTGATCAGGGATGATAATGATTTTTAGGAATCATAGACTACTTATTATTTACTAAAAACATTTAAAGCAATAAGAACATCATTTCATTAACTTCTTCTTGTTGTTGTTGTATAATCTGCATGCAAAATGAAGGTTTTCCAAACCAAGGAACTTAATAGTCTTTTTTATCTGCAACCTTCATGCATGCGCTTCTGAACCCCGGACCATGAATACTTTCACAGGTAAGTTGTAAATTGAAAGTCTAAGAAATGGGCTAATCAAAAATAGGCCATAATTTAGGATTTTCAATTTACAACTTACCGTATTCATGGATCTTCATTTGGACAAAAGGTTTCTGTATGCAGATATTTTATTCTCATCATGAATACAAGGAGCTTCCTTGTATTGCTGTACAGTACTAATTTTGTCATCTTGATATGTGAGTCATCAGTAATCCTGATGTGAGCCCCCCCCAGTTATATTGGGGATGTTTTAGCTTCAATATGAAGATGTTATTATTTAGAGGTAAACCCCAGGGGGAAACGTGAGCTATGTCCAAGTGAACGTGTCAAGATATTTGAGTGTCACCATTTTACACATAAAGATTATTCCTCCCAGAGGGAGTATTCATTGATCTGGTGCAATTAAGTGATAGATAACTTGTAAGCTTTTCTAGAAGCTATGGAGGAAGATCTGATTAAAAAATTAACTGGGAAAAATAAAGCATGAATAATGCAGGATCACATCTACTATAAAGAAAATTTCAAATTTCAAGAATTCCAAGGAAAGATCATAGACAAAATCCATAAAACCTGAGAAAAATCCATGAATAAATTAGATGTGACCTTCCCCCTACTGTTTGAATAATAAAAAAGACACAAAGTAATTAGACCTTTTATTACTCTTCAAGTATTTGCAATAGAAAATCAAGGCAGCAAAAAAATAGAATGTATCGGGTTGAAGATATGGTCAATATGTGCCATTTGGGTATATTGTAACTCTCTGAGAAGATATCATTCGCTGATCCGAAGCAAATCAGAAGCGGGATAAATTTTCTTGTTATCAGAAATAACTCATATTTGGCAAAACGTTGAATATAAACAAAGATCTTTTAAAATTTAAAATTGGCTTCTTTCTAAATTATCCTTACAATTTAGCTTACATAAAATGTAAAAATATATCTATTTCAAGCTGATAATTCATAGTCATCAAAGCATTGTAATTTGTGTTTTATGGATGAAAAAATAAATATAACAAATGATGCTGACGATAATTATTTCATTTCTGGAGAAAATTAATTTAATGTGTAAGTGTAGTAGAGGTGTTGGACATTTGCATTGTAATGATTCAGAAGTCAAATGGACTATCATTTTCCCTTTGCCTTCTGTCACTCACTTGAGATACATATTTTTGTTTACATGGTAATGTTATAACAAATCATTCTGCCTTTAGATTTTTATTTCAGAGCCAAGCAAGTTCATCCAAAAGGTGAAAGTATGGATTTATGAATACTGGAATTTTACAGACTTTATTGCTATCATCCTGTTCATGACTGGATTTGGTTTGCGCTGGGCTAATCCTCCACTTCAAACAGTAGGAAGGTTAATTTATTGCTTGGATATAATATTCTGGTATGCTCGACTTCTTGATTTTTTTGCCGTGAATCAGCATGCTGGCCCTTATCTGACAATGATAGGCAAAATGGTAAGTACTGTTGAGTGCTACTATAAATAATTATAACTGTTTCTTAACTAGGCTTGGCTTTAATAGTTCTCCAAGGTGCCTGAGAACCATGAAATCATGAGTTCTAGTCCCGCTTTAGGCATGGAGAACCAGCTGGGTGACTTTGGGCCTAACACTCTCTCTCAGCCCAACTCACCTCAGAGGGTTGTTGCGAGGAAAATAGGAGGTGGAAGGAGTATTTAGTATGTTTGCCACCTTGAGTTATTTATAAACAATAATAAAGGTGAGGTAAATAGACAAATAAATAAAAAGTTGTGGTCATACAGTCAGTAGAACTGCAATACTGGGCCCAATAATACACATGAAATAATAAAATGTGATGATGAAGGACATTTGACTTACTGTATTCAAGATATGTGTTGGTGGATGTTGTTCCCACTTGGAACCTCCGGTTAATATAATGACGATTTTATTCAACTTTATGTATTAATACAAGTATCTTGGTAATCTCTCCTATCCTGTCTCTCTTTTCTTTCTCTTCCATTGTAAATCATAATCTACAATTAATCTACAATTTATTCTTTACTTAAATCTTGGATTTATTGAGAATAACAAACCAGAATCTCCAGTTACAATGTACTATACAAAGAATTCCTGATTTATATTGTGTCGTTTGAATGACTGGATTAAATGTTCAAATATGTTGAGAGAAAGATATATGAAAAGCCCATTAATTTGATTGGAAATAGTCAAATAATAAATATGCTATTATTATTATTCATGGTTTTTGAATAATTGGCAACCTTGTATCTTTTAAGATACGTTAATAGTATTTCTTAATAGATTGCACAATCAAATTTATTAAAAGCAACAACAGAGACAGTCTGCTTTAAAATTCTTACTACTACGATACCTTGTTTTGTTTTTATAGACAGCAAACATGTTCTATATTGTAATTATGATGGCCATAGTACTATTAAGTTTTGGTGTTTCACGAAAAGCAATACTTTCTCCAAATGAGCAGCCATCATGGACTCTTGCACGAGATGTTGTTTTTCAGCCATATTGGATGATATTTGGTGAGGTGTATGCGGGAGAAATTGATGGTATGTCTGCTGTTGTTGAAATGTTGCATTTAAATTTCATGTAAATGAAATCACATTCATGTCCATCTTCTATTTACATTTATTATTTTAATTGTTTTGAATGGATTTATCGTCAGTAGGTTTTTCTGTAAGCCGCCCAGAGTCAATACTTGTGAAATACAAATTGGACAAATAAAACAAATAAATAAAGGCATAGCTTACTTATTAACACAGTCACTTATTATGTGGCTAGTAATAATGAACAGGGGAAAATGTTTGCCTTAATTGTGCTCTATAACCTGTGATACAAATGAAGCATAATTTCATCATTCTCCAATTTCACTGCAATTAAAAGGTCTAATATTCTGATAAAGAATAAAAAATAACCCCTTTCTCCATCCTTTCTGACTTTGATGATTGAATTTCTCAGCTGGAGTTTGTCTCAGACTTAAAACTAGGGGAAGAAAGAAAGATAGGCTAGATGACTAGATGATTAGGTAGATGTTAGATTGCACTATACCTTAAATATTATTATACTATAATCTCTAATGAGGTTGTAGTTCAATAATTTTCAGATGCTTTCACCCACTTCTCTGACTTTAAAACCTTCCTAATATAGAATAGACATTGTGAGATTATATGTGTTTTTCTAAGAACTCTGTTCTCTTGCCAGGTGTCATTAAATTCTGTAAATACATAATTTGTCTTTCATTATGGAAAATAAAATAAATAATTATACAGAAAATGGTTGGAAGTAGTTCATTTATAGTTAATTCACTACCATCAAATTGATTAAACTTCATTATTTGGTTTATACTGGCTGAAGCACTTAATTCATGAATTGATGTGTCATTATATTAGTGTTCACAAGCCAGATTGATAGAGTTTCTTTTATATTTTTTCAGCTTGTGAATTAGATAAAAACTGTCCTCCAGGTTCATTCCTCACCCCTTTTCTTCAAGCAGTATACCTCTTTGTACAATACATCATTATGGTCAATCTACTTATCGCTTTCTTCAAGTAAGTATGGCTTTCTTCTATCCCTATCCTGATGATTTTAAGACATTTTAGAATTAACGTTCCAAAGAAAATTTGGGGGAGTATAGTCCAGACACATCTATAGCAGATGTGGATTTTGCTTGCTGTGCATGCGCATGGGTTCTTTGCGCGTGCACTCGAGGCGCGACCCTGAGCAAACCGGCAGTAAGAAGATTCAGAACTCACCTCTGATCTGTAGGGTATTAACGTTTATGTTTTATTGTTATTACTGATAGTATATGTCAGTGGTGGCGAACCTATGGCACGCTTGCCACAGGTGGCACGCGGAGCCATTTCGGAGGGCACACAAGGCCTCCAGAGTGTAAAAAAAATTACCCTCGTGCCGTTTTTCATCCTCCGGAGGCTTCAGGACGCTTCCCTGAATCCCCTGGAGGGTTTAAAATGGCTCAGCAGCCAAATCGAAGTCACTTCCGGTTTGCCCATTGGGGCGTTTTTTACCTACTGGAGGCTTCAGGATGCTTCCACTATCACAATTGGGTGATAGTGGATATCTTTGATATAAAAAGCAAACTCTTAAAAAATAACTTCATTTTGTGTCTTCCTTATCAGAGTCATTCAATTTTTTCTCTGAGTTATACAGTACATGTCTCAGTTGCAAAGGAACAATCAAATGATTGCTAAAAACATCATGAATATAATCACCATTTATGTTTTTTAAAGGAATACAGTCAGTCCTTGATTTTCAAGCACAATAGAGGCCCAAATTTTTGTTGCTAAGCGAGACATTTTAAAGTGACTTTTATGCCTTTTCCTGTTGGGCAGTCTCCTGCAGTTGTTAAGTGCATCACTGCAGCTGTTAAATTAATTACACTGTTTTAAAATGAATCCAGCTGCCCCATTGACATTTGCTTGTCAGAAGGTCACAAAAGGCGACCACCTGACCCCAGGACACTGCAACCATCACAAATATGAGTCAGTTGCCAAGTGTCTGAACTTGTGACCATGGGGATGCTGCAATGCAGGGGTGGGTCGTGGATCATTTTGCTGCTGCAAAACGCTTTTTGCAAATGCTCAGGGTCGCGCCTCGCACGAGCAGCAATCAAAAAATAGCACAGGAGCAAAAATCCAAGATTTTCTGTCGGAGACACCAACAGAACCAGCTCTGTGATGTCATCGCTGAGTTACTAACGGTTCTACAGAACCAATTAGAACCGGTAGGAGCCCACCTCTTTTGCAATGGTTGCAAGTGTAAAACCAGTCAGAACTCACTTTTTTCAGTGCCATTGTAACTTTGAATGGTCACCAAAGTCGAGGACTACCTGTATTTCTTCTTGTTCCCTGGAAATATAATTTAAGGGCTATCTAACATAAATATGATGTAATATGTCAATGGTTATAATGCTTGTGGTTTGCAAAATGGCCGTCTGAGTCACCCTCTCCCTTTCCTTCTTAATCCCCAGTAATGTTTATTTTGATATGAAGTCCATGTCAAACAAACTCTGGAAATACAACCGTTACCGCTATATCATGACCTACCATGAAAAGCCATGGCTGCCCCCACCTTTCATCATATTAAGCCACATTGGCCTTGTGCTAAATTGCCTTTGCAACCGTCGGCTCTCAAGTGAACTGGATCAAGAGGAGAAGGAGCATGTTGAACTCAGTAAGCAGAGCCTGTCTACGCTTAGATTTCTCATACAAATATACCAAATATAGATGTCATTAAAAAATAAAAGACCATAATGGCATTCCAACTGATAATTGTATGGTTATAGGTATTGTCAAATAAGAACTGAAATTCTGTTTAAACGGGAGTTTATAAATTCAGAACCCGAGAAGATCTGCTGCTCTTTTTATGACACATTCATCCTTGAATGTGTAGGGGTGCTGCAGAATTCTAAAAATAATGTTTATTTATGTATTTGTTGTAATCAGTGTTGGCACAATGTAAAAGAACAAGATACAATGTACAAAAAGGGTGTAAGTTCATTGCGTCACATTGCCGTCATGTGACGTTTCATGACATTTTTCCCATTCGCGGAGCTGGGGTGGGTGTGGCCTGTGTGTGACACATCTTGCCCGAGGGCCGCCAGTTTGACACCCCTGATGTACAATATATAAATGAATAAGATGGAAAATTTGACCAACTAACACCATACTTGCAAATATATGCCATATATCAAACAAGAGGTATAAAGCAAAGAACAGCCAGGGAGAAGAAACCAGGGAGAAGAAAAACAAGAACTGAGAGAACAGCCAGGTCTTTAAGGACTTCCAGAATGTCATCAAGATAACCTCTTTTCTAAGTGAGGGAACTTCATTGCATAGAGCATTTCTTCTCCTCCACCACCTAGCATCCATGTGGGTTGTTGTTTTTTGCTGCAATTCCAAAGAAGAATTCACAGGTTATGATTACAATCAGCATCCTAGTGCCAAGGGAAAGGTGTACATCATGTTCAGTCAAAGTTATTTCTAATCAAGTTGGGTTGTAGCCATACCATTCAGTTGATAAAATATTCTGGAGATGTGGGTTCTTGGTGCTCTCTGAGCTTGGTTTTCTTGTGGACATTTAATTACCAAACTAGATAACATCATCAGTGTGCACTGTTGATGTAGTTTGGTAATGAAACGTCTGCAAGAAAACCACCAACCTTAGAGAGCCCCAAGGACCCTACAGTTCAATCCTGGGCTACAAATATTATGTTCTATTGATTCCAGAGAGGCCTTGTAATGCTAAAACTAATTTTATCATAATCTCTGAGCATGAACTATATTGTTTAGAAGGGAATGCTATGGCTTCAAGAATATGTTGGATATGTTTTGGTAATACCATTATATTGTTTTCCCCCCCTTGAGTTTACTACTGCCTTTTTTTAAGGAGGGCTGACTTTATATGCAGGAAAGAAAATAACTTTTTTCAATATTATCTGTTATTTAACAAAATATGAAGGACAGACTATATGTGATGTTTGCGTGCATGTGTGTGTGGTGTGTATAAGATTAATGGAAAGTACAATGGAAGAGAAAAGGATTTTATTTATTATATTATATTTTATTCTGGATGACACACAATATAATAAACAATGAAACGCAATGCAGAACAAAACAAGATGGCATCCAGTCGTACTATGCAAATTCATAGACAAAACATATTGAACCAGGGGCTTCATCCATCTTAATCAAAGCCCTGAAAGAACAACTTATATTTTCACATGTCATTGTCTCAAGTTTCATTTTATCACTCCCTATCAGCAGTTAATCTACACCGAGGGTGTCAAACTCGCGGCTCATGGGCCGGATGCGTCACGTGTGAGCCATGCCCAGCCCCATTTTAGTGAACGGGAAAAACTCATGATACATCACATGACGGGAAAACGTGTGTTCCACACTCCTGACCTACACTGTTGAAAAGTTCACCCATCTGTAATTGACACATTTCTGTCACATGTTTGATCACCGGGGTTATTTAAATCCAACAAAGGTAAAATTAATTTGTTATTGCTTTGCCCAGAACTGTACCTGAGTGATGAAGAATTAAAAAAGCTTCATGATTTTGAAGAACAGTGTGTGGAACAGTACTTGCATGAAAAGAAGGAAAGCTTTCATTTCAGCGATAGTGAACAGATCCGTGTTACAAATGAAAGGTAGGCCATGTCTTGTAATGGTACTTCTTTTGATACCTAGCAACAGTGACATCGATGGGGAGGGTCCAAAATTTATAAGATGCCAGTCACAGCATCATAATGAAAACCCTGCTCCTTTTGTACATGTATGCAATGTCATATGTGAAACAGCCAGGTCATTTTATGCAAACCTCTCAAATATTACAATTTTGAACTGCCCCTCATAATTTTTGGCAACAAAAGCATGCTGAACAGGTCCTAAATATTTAAATGTTAATTACATATTTCATTATTGTATTACACAACATAATGGAACAAAAAAGTAATAATAGATAATATGTAAGATCATTCTGAAAAAAAAAGAATACATTTCTTAAGCTGCGCCATCCTGTTAAATTCTTTAGGCATTCTTCAGTTTTATGCAGAAGCAAAGATTTATTCAACTAAATTTTGGGTTATGCTGAATTATATTGAACAAATGCTATTTTATTACTCAAATGACCACATAGACCAAACTTTTGGGCACTGAAATTGTTTTAGCAGACTGCAAACCATTTAAATGTATCTCAGATATTCACATTTATGACAAATGATTATATGAATCATAAACATGTTGCAGTAATCAAGAATTATAGGCAGTGGTGAAATCCAATTTTTTTTACAACCGGTTCTGTGGGCGTAGCTTGGTGGACATTGTGTGGCTTGGTGGGCGTGGCTTGATGGGCATGGCAGGGGAAGGATACTGTAAAATCTTCATTCCCATCCCACTCCAGGGGAGAGATACTGCAAAATCCCCATTTCCTCCCCACTCCTGGGAGAAGGATATTGTAAAATCTCCATTCCCACCCAACTCTGGGGCCAGCCAGAGGTGGTATTTGCCAGTTCTCGGAACTACTCAAAATTTCCACTACCGGTTCTCTGAACTACTCAAAATTTCTGCTACCGGTTCTCTAGAACCTGTCAGAACCTGCTGGATTTCACCCCTGGTTATAGGAGAGAAAATGCAAGTGGTGAAACAATTTGATTTCATATCTAATAAGGTCTAATTTACCGGTTGGAAAATACAGTAAATACATTCCTCTAGTGTAGTGAACCATGCATAGGAATATAATTTTTGGATGTTCTTCCCCCAGAGTTGAAGAAATGTTTTCACAGCTGAAGGAAATTCACGACAAAGTAATTTATATCAAAGATTCTTTGCTTGCCTTGGACAGCCAACTGGGACACTTACAGGACCTCTCAGTTTTAACGGTTGATACTCTCAAAGTCATTTCAGCTGTGGATACTTTGCAAGAAGGCGAAGTCTTCCTCTCTGAACAGAAGCACCAGACCTGTAGGAAGCTTCCACATAGTTGGAGCAACACTCTATGTTCAAAGGCTTTGAGTTGTATGGAAAGTGAGAATATCAAGTACAATTACTACAGCATGCCACCTTCTCTTCAGAGGAACCTAGCCAGAAGCCATTGGTCATTAGGGGGAGACCATCCCATTCTGGATGGCCTAAACTATGGTGAAATCCAATTAATCAAGAAAGATCAAGAACAGGAAGTTGAAAATGGCCTTCCGACCTCAGAGTTATCTTCAGGGAATAAATCAGCCTCTCGATACGGACAGTTTCTTCTTGTGCCTCCGGATCAGAAAGGAGCTTCTGAAGATGCTGGTTTAAGTTTGGCCTTTTCGACTACTCTGAACGAGCTTAAGGACGAGGACTTAGAAGCTAAAGATGAAACGAAGCAGAGTGACACTGTCCCTCAGTGCCATGTATGCAGTGCCAATGATGTGTCAAAAACAATGCCGGTTATCAGCCAAGTGCAGGAGCTGAACATTTCCCTGGCTAAGAAAGAAAACGAAACTGCTTCCGAACACCATTTGTCCATCCACGCGGTTAATAGCATCAGTGAGATCTCTCAACCGGCTCCTTATCACTGTGAGGGACCAGGAAAAGGTTATGTAAATTGGGGCTTCCTGGAAGACAACGAGAAGAGAGATTGTGGCAATTGGCCAAGACAGCGAGCATGTGAACAATCGCTCCCTGACAAAGAAGGTGGCCGTTACAGTCCTCCACATGTGCAGATCAAGGAATCCAAATCTTTCTCTTACAGTTCGGACATATCAGAGTACAGTAGCGACAGCTCACAGTCTCGCCTGACTTTCCAGCGCAGCATGTCTGTCTGGATCAACCCTCTCAAGAGAAATTGGCCTTTCTGCAAAGGGAGCAGCTTTTGTGCCCGTGGTGCTGAGAAAACAGCAAAAACCTGCAAAATAAAAGGCAATAACAACAGAAATTTGAGTTTTCTCCTCTTCTTGTGTTTTCATCTACAAAGAGAGAGCTCTATTGCAGTGGTATCCAACCTTGGAAACTTAAATCCTGGTGGACTTCAACTACCAGAATTCCCCAGCCAGCAAAGAATTCTGGGAGTTGAAGTCCACCAGGCTTAAAGTTGCCAAGGTTGGAGACTCTATTGCATTTACAGGTAATCCTTGTTTTACAACCATTTGTTTAGCAACCTTGAAGTTAAAATGGCACTGGAAAAAAAAGACTTACAACCGATCATCACATTCCAGCATCCCCAACAGTCACATGATCAAAATTTGGGCACTTGGCAAGGGCATGTATTTGTGATGGGTGCAGCATCCTGGGGTCGCCATTTGCATCCTTCCTAGCTGACAAGCAAAGTCAATGGAGTAAGCCAGATTAACAACGACTGCATGATTCACTTAACAAATGCAGTGATTAGCCTAACAAAAATTGGGGTGCAACTCACTTAACAGCCACCTTACTTAGCAATGGAAAATCTGGTGCCAATGTCGTTGTAAGTGAAGGAATACCTGTACTTTTAAAAAACTCCCCCCCCCCTATATTTGCATTTTTCTGCTTTCTTTTAGCTCTCTCTCTCTCTCTCTCTCTCTCT
>JANHFT010002560.1:21351-40642 GCA_032467955.1 Pseudoxenodon macrops
TTTATGTAGATTAATGTGATAGTATTAGATATATAGATCTGTGTAGATGATTATTAGGGTTGTTAAATATTACTGTTATGTGTGAAAAGAAAGTGAATAAATAAATAAAATTAGGTAACGGGAAGACCATGGCCGAAACAGAGGGGGGAAAAAAGAGGAAAACAGGGATTATAGGTTAAACGATGCATAAAAGAAGACGTGGGAACTACTTTGCTCATAAGAAATATGTGAAAAGGAGGAATGTAAAAAATTAAGGCAATTAGAGTATAATGCAAAATTAACAGGGAGAGAAACTATTTAAAATAAAGATTATCATCATCAATAAAACTTGTATTAGAGATCTGTTCTATATTAGGAACAAAAACTGTTGACTAGAGGAGGGGATGCAACAACTGATAGGGAGAATGGAAGGTCGGTGAGAGGAAAGTGGAAAAGGAAGAGAGGAGAAAGGAAGTAGAAAGAAGAGAGGTAGAGGAAGGAAGGGAGAGAAGAGAGATGGAAAAGAAAGGAAGTAGGAAAAGGAAAGGAGAGAGAAAGGGGTTAGGGAAGTAGAGAGTGAGTGAGAGAGAAGGAAAGGAAAGTAGAAGAAAGAGTTGGAAAGTTGTTGCAAAACTAGGTGAATTAGGATAATATAAGAGAAGGGAACAGAGGAGAAAAAAATAAGTATTAAATTCGATGGTGAAATGGAATAAATAATTAAATAAATGATATTTTTAATAAAAACTATGTTGATGTTAAGGTATAAATATGTACTCTGACAACAGATGTTGTAAGTAGTGTATTGGTGTTATAAAAATAAAATAAAAAATTGCTATTTTGAAGATTCAATGGATCATTTTTTTTTGGGTCAAACCATTATTTAAAAAGGAATTTTCTATCATATTCTTCAGAGAAAAATGAAATATGTACAAATCATTTCTGCTCTCTTATTAAAATACAGTGGAACCCTATTTACAGTATGCATACTCCAATGTAATGTCTAATTTTTCCTTTAAAAAAAGCTTTACTTCAAATGTCTGTTTATGCTATGCCTTCTTTTGCACCTGTACAGATTATGATGCAGTCATTCTGACATGCAGAAATGTACAGATGTATCTGCAGAAATAAGGACATGTCTATTCTATTGAACAATTTTTCTTGTCTCTGACCTAATAACTCAGATCTTAAAATTCTGGTACTTTAATTGCTCATTTACAGAAGAAAATGTTTAATTTTTTTTAAAGTAGTATTTTCAATATTTCATTAGTAAACCCATAAACTTTCGATTAAGGACTTGTATCTCAAAATGGGAGTGTTAGGGAAACATTGCTATGATTCATGCTAATTTCACTGGTAGACGAAAACTTCCAAAATATTTAGAAGGAAATCAAAAATACTACCACTTACATTATTGTTCTACTTTCTGAGAGGGCCAAGGCTGTGGGAGGATACCTCATCTGATATACCGTATTTTTCAGAGTATAAGACGCACCTTCCCCTCCCTAACAGAGGATGGAAATGTTGGTGCGTCTTATACATTGAATACAGCAATTTTGGCCTCCTGAAGACCGCCCCTGCATCCCATTTTTGTGAAAAATGGGCCTGTTTTTCGCAAAAACAGAGTGTGCAGAGGGTTTGGGAGGCTTGCAGAGAGTTTCTATGGGCTGGGGGAATGCAAAAACTCTGTTTTTGTGAAAAATGGGCTGTTTTTCACAAAAACAGTGTTGGATTTCATAGTGTTTCATCTCTTTCATAACTTTCATCTCAAGAATTTTAAGACAATTTATGGGACTGATGATGTAAGTTAAAAAAAGAAAGAAATCAGACCTTAATGTTAGAGGAATAGATGAAACACATTGGAAAAAGCTGGTAAGATTTATACGTACCTAAAGCTACATGAGATATTGTGGTAATAGTGTTTATATTCATATTCAAGATATGACTCTTATCAGTGTGGAAATCCATGTCTCTTTGTGAACTAAACCTAATCTCAGGACAGATTTTTTTTGGGAGAAATCTTTATAATTTTAAGATATTGCACAGTAAATTATTTTATCTTTTCTGTCCACTTAAGGGGAAAACTGATAGGCAATACCAAGGATAAGTACCGGTATGTTGAATTATATTTCCAAATTCTAGCATTTTCAAATAAACCTATAGAATAATGGCTGAAGATTTTCTTTTGAGAATCCAGACATTATAGAAATGTACCTTACCTAGCAATAGCACTTAGTCTTACATACTGCTTCACAGTGCTTTACAGCCCTCTCTAAGCGATTTACAGAGTCAGCATATTGCCCCTCAACAATTTGGGTCCTCATTTTACCCACCTCGGAAGGATGGAAGGCTGAGTCAATCTTGAGCCTGATGAGATTTAAGCTGCCAAATTACAGTCAGCCGGCAGTCAGCAGAACTAGCCTGCAGTACTGCACTCTAGCCACTGCGCCATCATGGCCTAAATTTATTTCTTTATATTTCTCATTTTTGAACTGCCCAACTCCCCTAGAGATTTCACAGTGCTTTAAAATATTGCAACAAAGGACTGATCCCATTTAGTCCAACCTGTCTGTATCACCAACTGATGCTACATTAGTTTGAGATTCCCATCTGAGTATCTGTTAGTGACAAAAAGTTATACTCATTCGGAATATCAATCAACAGGCAATATGTTAATTTGTACACTGTTGGAATCCATCTGAAAATACGGTAAGAATAATCCTGGAACTATTGTTATTGTGCAATTAGCTGCTTTGAAGACAATCATTCAGGTGATATATGACCCTGTCATATATAATAATAAAACTTTGTTGTTGTTTTTTACAGAAATCTAAGATTAGGGTCAAAATGGCCTCAGGAGTTCCCAATGATCTAATGAGGATGATTTTCTGACAGGAATACAGAATGATGTTCCAAAATTCCTGTTCTTTTGAATAGTTCTTGAATATTTCTACCAAAGTTAAATGTATAGAGCAAACTGAGCATTTATCTTCCAACAAGCTGGACTAGAAGTTGAATGTTGAAACTGAGGTCTTGCAAGAGGAACATATCACTTACTCAGAACAGTGTATTGTACTTCCTTTATGTTATCATTAATTGACAAAAGTGGAGCATTTGGGGTTCAGAAATTTTAAACAAAGTTAAACTGCAGGATGCACGCATTATTAAATTTAGTATGCTAATAGTTGCCATTGCCTTAAAATTCAGCAAACAAAAGTAAACATTCCCCGAAGATGAATGCCATTTCTGAATTTCCATGCAAGTTTGTTTTAGGCTTTGTGCTCCAACATTTAGGTAACTAAACCTGGCTGATTTCAGAGAGTTGAATCTCATTAATATTTCAGCGGAGACCATCAGGAAATACCATGGTTGTAGGTCAACTGAACTACAAATTGGAAAAAGGATACTGACAGAAAGTGATGACAAATTTCTCCCATAGTGTTGTCAAGAGTACTGCCAGGGAGGGTCCTGAAATCACTGGGAGCCATATTTGACTCGAATCAAACTGTACCTTTGCCTGTTTAAGACATGGATTTCAACCACCGCTTTAGAAAGAATGATCCTATTCAAGCACTGTTCTACATCTATTTTGGGAGGGGGAGGGCATTCATCTAACATATATCAAAGCCTTTGACAGCTTGATCCTTCAGCTTCTTAAATTAACATTTTTTATTATATCAATTATGCTATCAAGGTCCCAAGGACATTTTAAAATTATTTTTCAGGCCTGATTCTTGAGGTTGGCAGGAGGCTTCGAGGCATTAATAACCAGTAGATTCGCTGCTCCAGTGGTTCAGTTTTCAAGCATCTGCTCTTGTGTGTGGAGGAAAATGTCCGTAGGCCATCATAGTTTAGGCAAGACATATTTTTGAAAGGATTTCTTCTATTAGTGTAAAGGAAGAGGAGAATTATATCTGGAGAGTTCTGTAAACCATCCAACATACATACACTGTGTTGGTTCTGGGTGAAGGAAAAGGCATTCTATGAAAAAAAAAAGCTACTAAATCATCTTTTTTCTTTTAAGAGGTCATATAGCTGAAGCAGAGGAATGCAATACTGATAATGGATTACATGGCAGTTTCATGTCAATATATTAAACCAGTTCACTATCAAACACATAACTGTTTCACTTCTAGAGATATTGATAATCATTACAACATTCTGGACCATCTTCGTATCAAATTTTATTTTTTTAATTCATTATTAATATATCTAAAGAGTTTGGCTACATGCATGAATCAGGACTTTCTATGTGTCCAGGGAGGTTCTCAATCATCCAGGTCATGGTTGTCCCAGTGTGCTTTTTCTAAAAGGTAACTGGACTTTGTTGGGTTTTTTCCTTTGAAAAATGTTTCATTTCTCTTCCACATTTGATGAGAAGCAAAATGTCTTCAAAGAGGAAGAAAAAAAACCCCAAGAAAGTTCAGTTGCCTTTTGGAAAAAGCACTTTTGGGATAAGATTTCCTACATCTTTATATTTTTGTTAATGAATATTAATTTTCATTTCATTATATATAAAACTCATTACACATTAGCTGGAAACTATAACAACAAAGCATGTACACTGAAACCACAATCAATTTTATTGTTGCATAAATAATGTATTTATAGAGCTCTACCCAGTCTTATAATAGTTGTATACATAGCTGGGTTCAGTGGTGGGATTCAAGTAATTTAACAATTGGTTACCTGCCCTAATGATTTCTTCCAACAACAGTTCATCAAATTGCTCAAAAAGTTAACAACCAGTTCTCCTGAAGTGGTGTAAACTGGCTGAATTACTTCCCACACATAGCTCCCCAAACCATCATTTATAAAAAAATTCCCCAGAATTCCTTTTTTCATAAGCTCATGAAAAGAGATATGAAAACTACCCAAACAAATTACATTTGATAGTCTGTTGACGAAGTGAAATGGCCATTTGCGATATCTGCCTGCCTGCCTGCCTTCCATAATTTTATATATTACCACTCTTGACATCTTGCTCGGTTCTACTGCACATTTTTATCAGTTACACTGTCTCTTAGAAAATGAATAGGACCCTCATATAATAATATTTCCATGTCAGAAGCACCAAAGTGTTTCCCGTAGGGAAAGGATTTACTGGTGTCATCACTGTTGCCCAGGGGACGCCCAGTTGGAGGCTTCTTTTGTGACCCCAAGAAGTTGTACACCAATGTTGTATTCATCTGGCTACTCATGGTCACCCGCTTTCAAACTGCTGGGTCGGCAGGAAATGGAGTGTCTGACAGGAGCTCACTCTGCCATGCGGCAGGAGTGGCTTTTGAATGCAAACCTGCAGATCATCAGCCCAGCGTTCTAACCTTGTGACCCACTGCACTCCAGAACCCCCATAACCACAACTATTGGTTTAAAGATACATGTCCTGAAAAACAGAACTGGCAAAACCATTCCTTAGGTTGTCATAAACTGCAAACAACTTAGTTTGCTGGCTCACACAATGGCGGTAACAGACTTGCCAGTGGTTGAGGGTCACTTCCATACCTGAGGAAGAAATTATCTTGTAGCTTGTTTGCTTTTTGAAGAATAACTTGCTTTGAATTATTTGGGGATGTATGCAAAACAGTTAATGTAATCACCCTCAACTAAAAAGAATGCATGACTTGGATTCCATGCTCATTATGTAACTTGAAGTTTCCAATAAACTTCAGGCCCTGATCAGATCAGCCAGCAAAAACAGGAAGCAATCCATTATTTTGATAACTGATCCAGTGTGATGACCCCTAGAAAGAAAAGCTTCCTCCAACTCCAATTCTTATAGCTGCAGAGCACTGATCCATATTAAAAAAAATGTGTGCATGTAAAATTAAGGTAATTTAGAGTCAGATAACTTTGAGGAAGCAAAACAAGGGAGTTTTATAAGCAATCACAAGAGTTCACTATGGACTGCCAATTTTTGAAGAAGAAATCTATGGAAGTCAAAACTGTGACAAACGTAACAGCTATTGTTCTCATGTTGCACTCAATCTTTATGCATCACAAGCTTGGAAAGTAGAGAAACTTTTATCAGGCAAGTGAAATCCACTGTTATTTTAAAGGATAATGATGCATTTATCCATAATGTACAATTTGCATTAATGTATTGTATTAATTACTGGTTTGTTTAATGCCAGAGCGGGAAAATTTATATGCGTTCAGGGCCATATTATCTATGGAAGGCCTTTTACTGCTGGCAGAAGATGGAACCAAAGCCAAGAGATGGTTGAAAACCTCTTTTCTTGTTTTAATTTTTTCTTTCACTCTACTGAGGCTCTGCAAACCATACAGTAGCAGCTAAAAGCCACATGTGGCCTGTAAGTTGTTTAAAGGCTGCAGGAATATATAGAATATATAATAATAGGGTTGAAGGGGACCCTGGAGATCTTCTAGGCCAGTTTCTCAACCTTGGCAATTTTAAAATGTTTGGACTGGCTGGGGAATTCTGGGAGTTGAAGTCCAGATATCTTAAAATTGCCAAAGTTGAGAAACACTGTTCTAGACCAACCCTCTGCTGAAGCAGTAGCCATTCAGGACAAACAGCTGTCCAGTTTCTTCTTGAAAACCTCCAGTGATGGAAAACTCATAAGTTCCACAGGCAAAGTATTCCACTGATTAATTCTTTCCATTGTCATGAAAGTTCTCTTTACTTCTAAGTTGGATCTTTTTTTAATGATCTTCCACCTGTTATTTATTGCCCTGTCCTCAGGTGCTTTAGAGAGCAGGTCTACCCCTCCTCTTCTCTGTGACAGCCCCTCAAGTACTGGAAGACTGCTATTATTATATCATCCTTAGTTCTTGAGCGTATCACCCCTAGTGCTTGAATAGGGGGTTGGACTAGAAGACTTCCAAGGTCCCTTCCAACCCTATTATTCTATCTTCTATCTTCCATGTATACCTGCAGACTTTAAACCATATATGCAAAATGCATTTTATTTCTTATGACAACAGTGAGATGAACATTTATACTACCTAGTGAGGTTCAACAAAAAGGGCCACCTGTCAGTCAGGGTTAGGGTTAATTGGAACTGCCCAGAGTCCGACATAAAATGGGTGGCTCTATAAATATTATAAACAAACAAAACAAATTTAGAAATGCTCTACTCAGATCCAAGCCAACCTACAAACAATCCCATTTGTTGTGTCTGGATTCTAGTGCAAAACTGTAACAGGCAAAAACTTTGTTCCGTTTTAGTCTTGCACAGAAGCAACAGACCCAACATATTTTCCAGAACACAATGAAATTTACAGGAATACTAGACTAGAGCTTTATGAGGAGACTTTTCTGAAGAGAGAAAGCCTTCTAAAATCCACAGAAATTGTTTAGCTTTAGCATTTTATCATCTGATCTTAAAACAGTGCCTGCAGCTTTGTTTATCTAATGTGATGACATCTGTAGTAATAAATTCCAGCATATCTATGTCAAATTCTAGGCAGATAGGAAAGGAAATGTTGTTCAAAGGGAACACGGTATTTACAGTGTAAGAATAATGATGCCCCTTCCTGAATATGGTGAAACAGAATTTCACAGGGCAATATTAAAGTACACGGATTAATTTGATAACCTTTTTCACATCATTCATTTAAATTGCTTAAGCCAATTCAAAAATGGGAGAAACATAGAAAAATTATTGATCACAAACTGTTAAGCAAGGTTAGCTAGTACAATTTAGAAACCATTGTGAGTTCACTCAAAATGAGGCACTGGTGACATTAAGACATAGACCTTTGCAGAATTGGTAAATAGTCACTCCACACCAATTGCCCAAATCTTTTCAGCCCTCAAGATCCTGGAAAGGGATGTCCTAATTGCTAGGATGACTCTAATTTGAAAACAGACCTATCAGTCAAGGAAACCCAATATCCTCCCCCCCCCAAAATGTAATTTAAGCAATGGCAGCTTTTCGTAAAAAAAAAAGAGAGGTCTACATCATTTCTTATAATGGAAACAAAACAAGTTTCAAAATAGCTGTTTTTAGTGTTCTAAGACTGAAACATTTGTTGTTGTTGTTCAGGGTTTTGTTTTGGCTTGAAATGATGTCCAACTTGTATTCAAAACAAAATTCAGCTACTTTCAGTGGCACTTTTGGGAATGTTGTGATAGTACTAATTGGGCATTTATATTGTGGCTTTTGATTGGGCTAGTTTATAACAACTTACCTAATACAGCAGTAGATGGGATCATGATGTCCCTACTTCTATTAGCCTGGAGAGGATAAAAAGGGGAATGCTGAGGCAAAATATTAATTAGTTTAACTTATGGTTTACAACTGAAGAGAGCCATTGCTCTGCACTAGAGACAAGCCTGGGTTTATTTATTTTATTTATTTATTTAGTTTGTCATACATGTACGAGATAACAGGTATAAGTACTGGTATAAGTATGCACATGAGCACAGGAAATGAGTACAAATAAATGGGGACAGTAGGACAGGGATGATAAGCACGCTGGTGCGCTTATGCATGCCCCCTGTTATGGACCTCTTAGGAATGGAGTGAGGTCCATGGTAGACAGTTTAAGGTTGAAGCTATGAGGGTTTGAGGAAGTAACAACTGAGTTAGGTAGAGCATTCCAGGCATTGACCACTCTGTTGCTGAAGTCGTATTTTCTGTAATTGAATTTGGAGCGGTTTACCTTGAGTTTGTATCAATTGTTTGCCCGTGTATTATTGCGGTTGAATCTGAAGTAGTTGTTGACAGTTAGGACGTCATAGCAGACAATTTTGTGTGCTATGCTTAGGTCAGACCGTAGACGGCGAGTTCAAAGTTGTCTAAGGCCAAATATTTAAGCCTGGTGGCATAAGATATTCCACTGTGAGCAGAGGAGTGGAGTACTCTTCTCATGAAATACCTCTGGACCCGCACAATTGTATTGATGTCCAATATACAGTGTGGATTCCAGGCAGACAAGCTGTATTCAAGGATTGATCTGGCAAAGGTTTTGTATGCCCTAGTCAGCAATACAGTGTTACCAGAGAAGAAGCATCACAAAATTAGGTCAACAACTCTTTTAATGCTTTTTTGGCAATGCTGTTACAGTGAGATCTGGGGCTTAGATCGTTTGAGATGAGTACTCCTAGGTCCTTGAGAGTGAGGGTCATCTACAAGGTTGTATCTGCCCAGCTTATATTTGGTGTTCCAATTTTTGTTGCAATTGTGTAAGACAAAGCATTTGTTAGTTGAGATTTGGAGTTGCCAATTGTGCAACCATTCTGACACATAGTCAAGGTTGCTTTGTAGGGCAGCAGTATTGTTGGTGTTAAATAGTTTTACGTCATCAGCGAAGAGGACACAGCTGCTTATATTATGATCACAGAGGTCGCTTATGTAAAGTAGAAAGAGTGTGGATCCTAATACGCTGTCTTGGGGGATACCACTATTAACTGGTGCAGGGTTTGATAGAGGGCTCCCTATTTTGACTACTTGTTGCCTGTTTGACAGGAACGTGGCTATCCACTTGTGCAGGGATCCGGAAATACTGTAAGAGCTTAGTTTTAACAGTAGTTTGTTGTGTACCACTGAATTAAAGGCTTTGCAGAAGTCTATATAAATTGTATCTATTGCTTTACCCTGGTCGAGTTGTGTGGTCCAAATGTTTCTGCAGTGTAGGAGTTGCAGATTACAGGACAAAATTTTCCTGAAACCAAACTGCTTGTAATTGTTTGTGATTTGTGATTGTGACAACTAATCAAACAACTACTAATTCTTCTGAATTGCAAATATAAAGACTATTATTTGTTCTACATTTGAACCATTTGAATTGCTCTGATGAGTTTTAGTGTGCATGTAAACTTTTTAAAAACCATCTTGATGTTGAGCATCCTAATGCAATTGCAAAGCTTTTCTGGTGTACAAAATTGGAATATTAGTATACTTTTGTTGCTATTGTAGTCATGCTAGTGGTATTATTTGTGTAATTTAGAGCTCTAGAGAAGTCCCGCAAACAACTTAGCAGATGAGATGGTAGTTTATACTAACTGCTACCTGCAATCTGAGCAATAGAAATAACAGGTAAAGAGGTTACTTTCATTATTATTTTACTTACAAAATCATAATCCCCACAGAAGATTACTTACTCTTATGGCCTTGAGTGAAAAAAAAAAAGGGAAAAGTCTTGTCCCATGTTCCCCTTATTTTCCAAAGCTGGAACATTAAAAAAAATTGAGTTTGTTCAGATGGAACAAACTTGAGCAATTTCAAATTGTATTCTCTTGAAATAGAGCCAATACAGTATTGTCCAGAATTTTTCAGTAAAATTATTCTATTTCAAGCTTGAAGTAAAACATGTTTCCTGCTTGCTCATGCTGCTAATCTTTTGCATAGGGCTGTTGATATTAGGGTGAGGTCCTTTAGAATTACCATAATGACCACTTGCTTCCCATCCTGCCTTCAAATATTCTTTAAATCCAGATCTGTATCAGGCAAAAATAAGATTAAAATCACACTCACTAGTTACTTGCGGCTACACCTATGCTAATTACAATCCAATTACCTAATCCAACCAGTCAGCAATTTCACAAAGAAAAACCAAACTGAAACTAAAATGCCCCACAGTCATTACCACATAGTTCATACTCCCCAGATTCACAAAACAATAGGAATACAACTGATAAAGATTATTCACTTACAAGCAGGTGTGGGCAATGACAATTCACTTGGAGGTTCTTTTCATCTACTATTAACCAAACAACTGAGGGCAATAGATAAACTATCCATTGACATAACTCCGAGGATACCTTATCTATACATACTTTGCACCAAGTAATTATTTTCTCCATGAAAAAGAAGAGACAACATTTTATGTATTTCTTAGTGGATTTGACCCACGTGAAGATATAATTCAAATTAGATTTTCACCAAATGCATTCCTGCAGAACCAGCAGTTTCTGTACAGAGTAGAGAGTATTTGAATTAGACTGAATATAGGTTCCGTTCTCTTTTAATTGTTCTGGGACCAACAGTATTCTTCCCTCTCAGGTTGCTTGTCTTGAGCCACAGCATAGCATAAGAATTAAAATTTTCAATACGAAATGAGATGTCTTAAAATATATCTCCACTTACATTCTTAACTTTTTGAAATTAATAATGCTAGGGGAGCAATATGATTGATAGCAATATGATTATTCAGATCTTTGTTTAAAAAAAAAAAGTCCTTCCATGTCCAGGGTTTAATAGTTTAAAATAGCAGTATACAAATTGTGTGGAGATTTTTTTAACACAGAGATCAGGTATAATTTATATTCTAAATATGCATGGAGCCAAGAGCTTTGTTCATATCTCAGTTCCCATAATATATACTGTACTTGCCCGAGTATGCATCAAGACATTTACTTATATACATACATCATGAGCAAATCTGCTAGATTTTTTTCTTATTCAATTTGACAGAAAGCATGTACATTCTCTCACGAGGGACATATATTATAATTCCTTCTACTAGGTGGCTTCATTTTGATATGTGATGGGAGAAACTAACAGAATGATCTTATATACCTTAACTACACTTTTTTCAGTCCAGTTGTGTTGAAAAGTTGTATTTTCATCTGGGTTCATGCACTAGGCCTTCAAGACATGTTTATAAACAGCAAGTCATCCAAACATTACTTTGCCAATGAGTGATCCAAAAGTTAATATCTTCAAAACATATTCATCCAGTTGAAGAAATGTTGTTTGTTTTTTCAAAAGCCATCCTGAAGTTTTCCATTAAAATGCAAAACACTTACTACTGTGAAGACAATCCAGGCCACTTTTTAAAAATGCAATTCTTAGCCACTCTCAATCATCTACCCAATTGTTCCTCCCAAGTCTGTGTTTCTAGAAGGCACAGCATTTAACTGTCTTTGAATTCTAAACCCTGCATAAGATACAACCTTAGATTAGCTCTCCTGGGATACCTTTAGGACACTCTATGATTCAGAAGAGCTTTGATCATTCCTTTGCTAATTTGTGCAAGTATACTTGAAAGAACAATATTTAGCAGAAAAGCAATTCTCTAACACAACAGAAACATACATCTTTCAAATTCAGTATTACCGTAGTTAAAAAATTACTATGATTAATTTTACACAAAAAGTAACACATTTGTTTGGACTTCCAGGGAAGAAATAGCAAACTAAAAACAGCTCCGCTAAAAGCCAGAAAAGATCCTATGTTGTATTTTAAGAAAACATATGTTACTACAAGTCACATAGTTACTTATAAGGTGTAGTTGCAAGTTGTATTGCTATGAAGCGAGAAATCGTTTTTTATATCTTTCTTTTTCTTTATGGTAATTTTTCTTTTGTATTTTTTCGGTCTTTCCATTTTTAATTTTTTCAAATGTGTATTAGATTTTTACTGTTGTACATATCCATTTTAATAAAAGTACTACAAAAGTAACAACCCACTTGTTTGTACCTTATTAGTACATTTTCTACCTAACCTGAATATATGCTGTATTTTCCATTTTGACCTTTTATTCATTACTTTCTTTTACTAGTAAGTTATCTGAGATACACAAACAATACACATGCACGTTAGTGGAACAGAGGTAGGTAGTAGGGTATCAGTGAGTATTGCCCGAGTGAGACAGGCGGGATACCTTTTTCCAGATATCCCCATTTCTTCTTCTTATACTCATTTCATTTCTCCTTAGGTTCTCTATGCAGCCACCTTCTACAAATCAAGGTGCAAGGCTGACTTGCTCCACATGCCCACCCCTTTTAAAAGAGAGAGAAAACACAGTGTAACTTGGAAAGAGACAGAAAACAGGCATCTTGCCCAGAAGGCTAAAAATACTGCTGCATCAGTTTATAAACATCATGCTATCAACCTGCACCCAAAGGTATCCTTTTTCCATTGACAAAGAATAATCTGTCAAGGGAAGGAAATCCTTTTCTGCCCTTGAAACATCCTCAAATCTCTTCTGGAGGATTGGAGATTCTCTAAAAGAGAACTGGCAACACGCATGGAATGACGCTGGTGGAATAGAGGGGGAAATCCCATTGCTTAAGTAAAAGCAGTCACTGGTGATGAATGTACATCCAATTATAGCATATATCCAAAGACCTGATGTTCCGCTGCATTATTAAATTATCTTGTACTGCTTTACGGGCAGATGTGCTAGTGGAATCTCTTAAAATGGGTATATCAACTGCTTATGCCCTTTGAACGCTATCTGAAGTCTTTAATGTTAAAAAGTCATTCCACTAAATACTTTCAAGAGCACAGATCAGTTCATGCATAACTGAGATATATTCCAGGCAGGCAAAGCAACTGTGTTTATTTAAAGCATTTCTGAGTAGCCTTTGGAACTAGAAAAGGCCCACGGGTAAATTACATCTTTAAAACTTAAAAGCATACTTAGCAAAATTAAGATCAGGAAAAACCCAGTCCTTTAAAAACCAGAGCTCAGAAGAAATATATTTAAAAATTACTTAAAAGCCTTGTGAAACAAATAAGTTTTTACAGGCTGCCTTAAACTAAACAAAGAAAACCCATCAGATGAAGATCCAGGGCATCGCAGAATCAAGAAACACTCTCTCATGTTAAGACCGTGATCTTTCAGAAGGAATACACCCTTTCTTGATGATCAGCGGAATGTTCCCAAGTCCGTATTTTCTCCTGCCCACTCAATAAAATGAGCTTATTATCAAACGCTGTCAGCTACTTTTGTGGAATTGAATATAAACTGCAGTATGTTCTGCAGTGGCATCAGCATGTTGAAGACAAGTCACTCAGTGCTCCAAACGGTTCCCCTCCAGTGCTTCAGGACAGTAACAAAACTACAAAAGATATAGATAAACGGAACCTTATGGGACACTGCAGACAAAACAATGACACCGAACAGCAGTCTCCCAGCACCACCTTCTGGAGACAACATGCCATAAATGACAAGAGTCATTGCTACCTAATGTATTCAGGTCCTGAAAGATCCTTGGGTAGGAGAATCAAGAGTTCCACATGGCTTAACAGGCCCGTATTACCCTGTTCCAGAACAGATCACTCATCCAGATGGGTCTAGCCTTTTAGTCCCATATTTTCTACCCAGAAGCATCCCAAAGATGCTTTTCCAAAAGCATGTAAGAAGAACTGAAGAAGCTTCTTGGATGAGAAGCAAAATGTTTTCAAAGGAAAAAAACAACAACCAAGAAAGTCCAGTTGCGCCTTTGGGGCAACAATGAGTTGCATGATTGAGAATGCCAACAGACATCTATCCAGAGGTTTTCTGTGCTGCAGCACCAGCCATCTGAAATACCATCCCTCCAGATGTTCAAACAATTCCAAACAGGCCTTAAAGATTTGGTCTTTTCCCCAAGTTCCCCAGGGATTTAATTATGAGGATTAGATTATGGTTTATGTTTGTTTTCCCATTATGATAATCTTTTATCTTTTTCTTTTTGGTTTAGTGTACTGTACTATGGTTTTGTTTTTAGTACAGTGGGACCTCCGTTCACGACCACAATCGGTTCCTGGACTTCGGTTGGCATCCGATTTGGTCGTGAACAGAAGCACGACTTACTGCGCATGCGCAGACACATAAAAATGGCGCCAAAGGGGAAATTGCAGCGGCTGGATTTGATCGGGAACCGAACATATGGTCGTGAACAGAGGTAACTTTTGAGCTGATTTTTTGTTCGTGAACCGATTTGGCCGCGGACTGGGGTGTTCGTGAACAGAGGTTCTATTGTATGTGAGTCAACCAGAGTTCTGTTGAGTTGGGTGACCTAAGATCTCCACATACATACATAAAAAATGCATACATACATATATAACCCAGATTAAAAGGTCCATGTACTCTATATACTTGATCCATGTTCAAGTATGCCTAGAATTATGAAGTCATGACCTTTCAATCGGAATGGATAAAATGTGTGTATTTAAGACTGCCCTAACATTGTGGTAAACTATTAAGCCACAGGAAAAATCCTGTATCTAGTCCCTTTAAAGAAGATAAAGGTCTACTTTCAAAAAGAATTATTCTGTTTCTTATCCAGAACATTGAGCATTTTCATATATTAAAAAATGCTGAATGTACAACTGAATATTGAAAATCTTGGATGAAATGTTTGTCTGACATAGTATGGGGTCTTCTCCTTGACCAAGAGGTCGGACTAGAAGATCTCCAAGTCCCTTCCAACTCTGTTATTCTGTTAATTCCATTGGGAGTGCCCTTGCTTCTCAGGCATATTGCGGTGAACATTATCAATTTCATTGAGTGACATTTGCCAAATTGTGATGTAAATACACACGCATACACACGTCTGTCCTGATTTCATCAAGATGTTTCTTTTCTCCTCCCAAAGTGCTTTATCACTGCTCACTCAGAAATACTGTTTTGCATTTGGTCAATGTTTGCAGATATGGTCTATAACCTACAGATTTTCCTAAGAAAATCCTACGCTAAATTCCCTTCCCCCCCCGCAATAAAAATGTACCTTTCAATGAATACAGTGCTTCAGTAAATGCCAAAGCAACTTTTACAGATTCCAACTTAAGCACCTGTAAGAAGTCTTTTAATGCTCTTTGCCATTGCTTAATGGAAAGGCAAACATACTTTCATCAACATGAAGGTAAATACAATGATCTTATAGTCTTCCACACGTAGGAGAAGGGGATGATGTAGGATGTCTAAACTAATATACCATGACCTAGCTTATATTATTTCCATTTAAAATTAGATGGTGGAATTAAAGTCCTGGAATGCCCAACTCAGATCGGAGTGATAATTCAGGAAGAGAACAGATTATTATTATTAAATTTATTTCTGCCTATCTCACCATAGGACTACTCTAAGTAGATACAAATATATGGAAGGGAATGGCTGCTTTAGAACTTCAACTATTCAACTATAATTATTTAAAGACTGGGTATCAGTCCAGTTGATAAAACTGACTTGGTATAGACTGTCTTGTAACCCCTAAAAATGTTTAAATGGCACATTATTTGCAAAGAAAATACTATAGGTAGGTTTGGTTTTTGTGATTAAAAAATACTGAAAAACTAAGCTAAAATGGATTAAATTGGCAAAGTAGATAAAATAAACCGCTTTGCTTTTCAAATTTAAAACATTTGATAATACTGTACAGGACAGTATCCCTATAATAACAGGATGAAAATGTTATTCCATTCACTTAATTTCAGGTAGCAAATGCAACCAGCTGCTACTTTTATCCTTTATATTTACTTTTATCCTTTACATAAATGTACTTTTATCCATTATATATGAATAAATAATCTTCAAGTGAAGAAACTAGTCACTGCAATATGAACAATTCAGCTACATCAAGGCAATTTTTGCACTGTTTTTACACTGTTTCTCTGAATTGGCTCATTGGGTTCCTGCAAAAGCAGAAAATCTTCTTTTCTGAAGATTTCAGGATTTCTGGGTCCAGTGAACTCCTCCCATTCAGATTTCAGAACAATAATGCAAACATCTCAGATTTCTCCATCACTCTGTGAACTTGACAGAAGACCATGATGAGCCGAAAGTACATACATAGTAACACACTGCCACACTTCCTATCACTCCTGATCACTCCTACAGATTTCTATCACTCTATACCTTTCAGTGAGACCAATGTGCTTTTTACAAGCATGAGGTTGATACAATGGCGACCTTCACAGACCTTCACTTGTTTGACAATACGGTTACCTGAGGACAGCAAACCAGAGACAACTCGATTGGAATGGAAGGAACGGGAGGGTTAGGCAGTGTCCAAATGCGAACCATTTAAATTGCTTCTCTGGAGATTCAGGGGCGAAAAGAAAGCAATGTAGAATGTGTGATCTGTTTTAAAACCACCAACACCCTCCCCGATCATTCTTTGCTATTCTGCACAGCATACATAATTGAAATTCCCAGCCAATTTATGAGACAATGGCTGTTTTCAGTTTGTGGGCTGTCTAGTGGCAGAAACAGGAGGGAACTATTGAATCAAGCCATTGGTCTGTTTTGCTCAATAATGTAACATAATTCCTAATCTGGACCCCCGTCGTCTTCAGCTAACAAAATCACTGACCACGCTGGTAAAAGAGAATTCTAATGGTGATGCTGTTATGGATGAAGGGTGCCTAATGTATTTTATTAGAAGAAAGAGTTCCGTCTGAGCCTTAAAAAGCATTCATAAATGTGTAAGTCAGGCATACATTTAGTCCATGTTTAACACTGAGCCATACAGGTCTATGGAGATTCTCAGTCATCCACGTCATGGTTGTCTCAAAGGTGCTTTTATCAAAAGGCAAGTGGACTATGTTTTTTTCCCCTTGAGGAAATAACTTCTTCAGTTCTGACTACCACCCCTCCGCCCTCCACCATCCAGTCAGAATTTAAGAAGTTTCTTGGATGAGAAGCAAAACATCTTCCTCAATGAACAACATAGTCTAGTTGCCTTTTGAAAAAGCTCTTTTAAAGACTGAGGCATATCGTGTTCTGAAAGCTTTGCTCTGAATTCATACCGATTTGTTCCATACACCAGAACCATTTGTACAGCAGCACTGTTCCTAGTGTTACATGCTCCACAACTAGACTTGCATTTATGTATTACCTTGTTTCCCTGAAAATAAGACCTCCTCGGAATAATAAGCCCAATCCGGCTTTTGAGCGCATGCGTTAATAAGCCCTCCCCAAAATACAGCAGCAACCATGAGGTGACCATGCTTGCTGCCTCCTCCTGCACCTCAAAAATAATAAGACCTCCCTGAAAATAAGGCCAAGCGCTTATTTTGGGGGTCAGGGAAACACGGTAGATTTGGATCCCATCTTTTTTTTCAGGAATTCAAGGTGGCATAGATAGTAGTCCTTTCCTTCTGTTGTTGCCACAGCAAATTGGTGAGAGGAGTTGAGCTGAGACTGAACATTGTAATACTACTGTTTAAATATGCACAAAGAAAGAAAAGGCTTAATTTTTAATTTTATTTCAGTACATTAAGCCAAATATTCTGCAGTCCTTAGTATCACGTGCTGGCTTATCAATTGATCTTATTTTGTTATTGCCAAACCTAGATAGCTAAATCAAATTTGATGTGCATAACCATCACACTTTAATTGAACCCTTATGAAACGTTTAAAGTTTTAAAGCATCCACCTGACAATATAAAAATAAATAGTATCCCATTGAATAAAAAAAGTTACAATCTTAGTATCTTGGGAGATCATGGGATGATTTTTTCTATTATATTACAACTGGACAACAAAAATAATTTCTTTTTCCTTTTCTATTTTAGATTTTTCTTATGTATTTCATATCTATAGATTTTCACTGTGCTTAGAAACGATGAACGCCTTGAAAACAGCAGGTCATTCACTCATATATGGCAATAATACATACTGTTTTCAGACACCCAATTTATTTTCTCTTGTCAAATTATTAGAATGTTTCACAGCTGAGTAGTTTTTAATTTATTTGAAGTATGTGTATAACTGTCTAGCTTGCATAACAGGATTCTGGGTGGTGTACAAGAAATCATCAAGCAATTGGATTTATAAAAGTGATCTGTTAAAATTCTGAAGAATTTTGTGAGAAGGAATAAAGAAAAGAATGAGAAAAAAAATCAGATTTCATAATGTATTTGAAGGGGAAGGAATATTTAAAAACCCCAGGATTGTTAAAAGTAAATAAAGGAATACAAAGTTGGTTTATTTGATCAAGGTTAAAATAGATGCATTGCTATATCTGGCCATCCTTAATGGTCTGAACAGCAGAGTTTTAAGGATTTGTTTATAGATAAGAGATGAGATATGGGAAGAAGAGCTCATTTGTTACATTTTAAGAGAAGATGACAAATTACTGAAACCGTTTATATTTGTTGTTATGTAAAGGAAGTCATTTCTTTATATAGGTAGTCCTCAACTTACAACCGTTCATTTACTGACCACCCGAAGTTACAACAGCACTGAAAAAGTGACTTATGACTGTTTTTCACATTTATAACTGTTGCAGTATCCCTATGGTCATGTGATCAAAATTTGATCATTTGGACGTTGCAAAATGGGGCAAAACTCCCTGAACAATTGTCTCTCTTAGCAACATAAATTTTAGGCTCTACTGTGGTCATACGTCGAGGACTACCTGTAATCAAGAGCCTGATAGCACCTTTTCTCACTGATAAATTTTATCAAGAGATTTAGGTTTTCTGAGCTGCAACAGCTCACTTCATCCGAGCTAAAATTTAAATTGGGGTATGGTGGGGTGAGAAGGGGAGAGGGAGACAATTATAAAGTGAAGACTGAATCAATCTTTGCAGCCTTTTTTCATTGCTACTTCCGCCAAATAAGCTTTTTTCCCAGCCCTAAGTCTTTGCAGGCTTTTTTCATTGCTACTCCCTCCAAAGAACCTTTT
>JANHFT010002560.1:110359-125428 GCA_032467955.1 Pseudoxenodon macrops
TCAGCTGGGACTTGGGAGGCAGAGAATAGATGGGGGCGGGGCCAGTCAGAGGTGGTATTTACCGGTTCTCCGAACTATTCAAAATTTCCGCTACCGGTTCTCCAGAACTGATCAGAACCTTCTGAAATCCACCTCTGATGTGACCAGCATCTATAGTTTTAAGTTATTTTTTCTGGCACTCTTGAGTATAATTTTTAAAATAAAGGGCTGTTTTTCAGCAACAGTACCTTTTCTTTTTTGGAAGTTTAGTCTTAGGACTGGGGTATTTTGGTTCCATTTGTTCAGCAGGATGAACTACAATTGCTTGTTCAGGTTTGGGCAAGGGTAAATTATTAACTGCCAAAGGATCGATACCAGTCCTGGGTGCATTTTAAATGTTTGCATTACTACACGTTCAAAGCTATAGATTCTGAATTTTAATTACAGAAATACATTTGATTATATTAGGTAAGTATACAAAGATGCCACAGTTAGCAGAATCCATTTGATTTGCAGGGGAAGGGATGTAATATGGTACAGTCGAGAATTAAGATGTTGCTGGTCTTAACGGGGGCCATTCCATTTTTGATTGCATTCTTCATTGAAAGGGCTTTGATTTTAATTGGATCATTGTGTGCGCAGATGGATTTTCCTGGTGGCTGAACCAGTGAACATAATTAAGAGAAATGATGGGCTTTCACTTTAAGCAAACATCTGTTTTTACTTGAAACAAGATGACTTTGCCATTTCAGAAATATACCAAATTCAGATTTTCATCTTAAATATCTATTTTCTCTGTTCAAACAGCATGCTAATATAAACACTATATATACAGTAACTGGCAATCCAAATTTTTAAAAAAAGAATTGGTGCTCTGGGCATTAGTGAGGCCACAAAAATTATAACATTTTTTATTTGATGTTTGTAAATCAATTTCTACAATCACTGATTTGGACAATTATTCTGATTTACATTCCAAGACCTATAATTTGCAGAAAATGTAACCAACATTTCTCTCCATATAAAATAGTTGGCAATCTAGCTCGTTATGATGTCATGACTTTTCATTTAATGGAAACATTGAGGGAACAGGAGAAAAAGAAATACTTTGAAAGATATTTCCCAAAATCTTAGTTTACTTCAGGTTTTGCATTCATTCATACATTGGGAATTGAGGTTTACAGCAGGTCAGTATGAATTTCCTAAGCCCTACCTCTTCGTGTTTGCTGCAATGTCTTGTAGGACTTGTAGTACAAATCTATAATGATCATCATACATGAAGTGCTACTACCGTGTTTCCCCGAAAATAAGACAGTGTCTTATTTTCTTTTGACCCCCGAAATAAGCGCTTGGCCTTATTTTCGGGGAGGTCTTATTATTTTTGAGGTGCAGGAGACAGCCAGCGTGGTTACCTCATAGCTGCTGCTGTGTTTCGGGGAGGGCGTATTTTTAGGGGACGGCTTATTTTAGCAATGTGCTCAAAAGCCTGATTGGGCCTATTATCCAGGGAGGTTTTATTTTCAGGGAAACAGGGTATAATTAGACCAAGTTGGTGGCTGGTTTTGGAAAATGGTACAAGACAATAAATGTCAGCTTGAATGAGGGTTCTGTGTCAACTGCTACATTGTAAACTGTATTGGCTTAAAAATAAATATGAAAAAAGTAGGCTAGATTCAAATTTAGTAATTCCTTGCAATGGCCAAACAGGACTTAAATTAGTCATGTGATTCTGAATTCAGTGGAGGTAGTCTAAGCAAATGAAGATCGTATCCAATGAATGGAAGCCAATGAATATAGTATGAATATGAATTAATACAAATGAATAAATAGATATAAAATGGTAGTAAAAGTTTTTTATATTTTTTTGGGATGTTTTATATTTTTATTAGAATGGTATTCTAGCTTATTATATTTTTCTTACAATAGTATTTTTATTAGAAAAGAATATTTCTGTCATTTATTATCTTTATATTTGCACAGCTGGTTTTTCAGTTATATGAACACCCCATTCAGACTAAGAAATCTGGTGTAGAATGTCATTACTTCTCATTTATCAACACCAGGCACCAGAAAATAATTTTCATCATTGGGACATAGTCTAATCTGGTTTTTAATGAGACTTAATGGGGATAAATCTGCTTTATTAAACTGCTAGATTTCATACATTTCATCACTGGAAAAAATTAAATTAAAAATAAAACAAAACAATTGAAAGATTAACAGAAGTCCTTTATTGTATGAAAACAACATTCATTACTTCTGTGTATAACAGTAAATAACTGAAGAAAATCTATTCTATATGGAAGCCATTCATCTGGGTATATCTAAATTATAGGGATTTCCAGAACATTTGAAAAAAATGTTCCTAGTATAAAGATATTAAAAATATGATTTGGAAATTTAAAATATTATCTTAAGTCTTACAGAAATAGGAGAGAGGTAGACAGAAATATACATCTATGTTGGAAATATGCACTTCACTATTATATTGGATTTTTAAAAATATGTATGTAGAATGTTTTATTTAAAATGTAATATTTCAGGATGCCATTAATGAATGCTATCATTCATTCAGTTTTCTTATATTGTCTCTTCCAAATTAATTTTCCAAAATTCCAAGTTATCCCAATACCAAACTTTGCTTGGTGTGAAAAAGATGATTATGCCAAATGTTTTACTACTATCAGTGAATATTTCAATGGATGCAGCTTCAGAAACGTGATTCTAGAGAGCGACACCACTTGATTGCTCAGACATAAGATTTCAGTAAAGCCAATATTAATACACAGTAGACTGTTTTTGTGGCCCATTTTTTTTCTCCTTTTCTCAAATGTATTTATTTTATATGATGAGAACCATCACCCATTATGAAGAATTGTCCGTACAAAGTGATAATCTACTAGTAATACAGTATCTGTAAGAGAAGAGCTGGCAGAGCCTAAGGGCAGAGCCTAAGGGCAGAGTCAAGTGAGTAATTAGCCTAGATACATTCCCACAAGCAGTCCAAATCCAATTCCTCTTGAATTCCTTTGATTCTTATTTGTGCCAATTTAGTGTGGACCATTAGTTGACTAGATTCTTGTGTAGAGGCATGAGCAATTAATTGGAATTTTATATGGGGTCCAATTTTTGCACCTGACAGTATCCGAATACATCATCATGCAAACTCCCAAGCTCGGGGAATGTCCATCCAAATGCCTAATATTGGGGTTTACATGTGTTCTGAATATATATATAATGGCATTAGTCAACTATTTCTCCTTTCCATTAAAGAACTGCAAATCTAGTTGGATTGGGGTTACATGCATCATATTTGACTCAATTTAAATTACTCTTCTAATATTTTATATTTTTCTCCTTGTTCTTACATTTAAAATGTAAAAACTCTGAACTGGCAACAGTTTCAGGTACACCTGCACAATGAAATGAATTAGCTTTCATTAGATGTGACCTTGACTCTTGATACTGATAATGCACTTCCATAATCAGGAGTTAATGTTTTATTCATCTCCACTGTTGCACCCTAGTTTTGGCTCACTTGTTAACATTTTACCTCCAAATGTCGATCACAATTTAGGACCCACAGGGAAGTCAGGAGAAAATGTTCAATAAATAAAACGTAGAGCTCCATTGCTTTTGTAGCTGGGATGGTAAGGAGACTGAAATGAACCCTTTATTTTGGGACATCTGTAAGTGACTTGAAGCCTAGGATTTAAGCTGAATCTGTCTTACCACTATGTCTGTGGGTACAAGGACTTTGCAGGTGGGTTTTTTAGACTGGAGTTCACAAAAGGCAATTTGTGGGCAACTGAGAACAAACAAGAATGTACAAACGTATGTGTGTGTGTGTGTGTGAAGGTGGCAGATAGGTTAATGGAGTACAATAAAGCTTTCATACATAGAAATGAGTGCTGAAATGATGTGGAGTAGCTTAGAAAAGCATTAGCAAGTATATGGAAGCAGTTTGTCAAAATTACATCTGATTAAAAAAGTAAGAACAGGCCTGCTCTGTTCTCTTAATTTACAGAACTCAAGGTCAGCGGTATCTGCTGAAGGCAGCAGTGGCTTTGTTAATTTCTGTCTTGCAATTTACATCAAGCTTTGAAGGCAGACAAAACTGGAAAGAAAGAAAGAAACTTATATACGGTAGACCTACAGCTGGTCTGCATATTTAGAAAAAAAATCTTGTGAGGTAAGACAGACCTTGTAACACTGTACCTGATGAAAAAGCATACATGACTAATATGATGGATCAGTTTAAAAAATTACCAGTGCCACTTCATTTGAGGTTATATTATCCGGGACAAGGAAAGTATGCCTTAAGGACAAAATAGATGTTAGGAAACTTGGTATATCTTGCAAAAGTTGGGAACAATTTTGAGTTTAGCAGATGGATTTTGTGTTTCCAAAAATGAGAAATCCATAATTATTTGTTTCTTCTTCCTAGAAAACTTTGGGATAGTGTTTGCTGCGACCTAATGCCACTTCTGCATCTGACAGGATCCCATTTACATGTCTGCAGCAGAGGTGGGTTTCTACCAGTTTTATCCGATTCTATAGAATCAGTAGTAACTTGGCGATGACGTCATAGAGCCGGTTCCTTCAGTGTCTCTGTGGGCACCACCATTTTGAATTTTGCTTCTGTGCATGCGCAGAAGCAAAATGTTTTGACTGCTGTGCAAGGCATGACTCTACGGAACCGGCAGCAAAACAATTTACAACCCACCCCTGGTCTGCAGACATGAGTGTCTGCAATAGGAGGATATTGAAGGATTGTGTGACATTGCAAACAAGTTCACTCCCTTTGTATGTGCAGAAAAGTCACATGCCCATATGAAAGGGCCAGAACTTGTGTTGTAACATTATGTTTAGAATTTAAAAAAAATACAAAGCCTGCCTGTCTGCAGACTTCACATGGAATTTATTTGGGACTGTCATTTAATACAAGCAGGATGCCAACAGTCTGTTAAAATCTGGGCTATTCTCATATCATGCTAACTCACAAAATAGTTTATTTGGTTTTACTTTAACATCTAGTGTGAACCCAGATATTGTAGTTTATAAACCATGATGTTGGGGTATAACATTTCTGAAAGCCGGAACGAACACTAGAGAACAGCAAAGAAATAAAGAAAGATGTAAGTCTGGTGCCATTGACGGGTCATCTGGATTCTTGCAAGTCAGATATGTTAATGCTACTTCACTAAGGCAGAACTGCAGCAGAGGCGGGTTCTGAATCTTCTTACTGCCTCAGGGTTGTGCCTCGAGTGTGCGCACAAAGGGCGCGAGCGAGTGCATGCACGGCAATCAAAAAATAGCTTCTGCACATGCGCAGAAGCAAAATCCAAGATGGCGGCGCCCACAGAGCCACCGACAGAAACGGCTCCGTGACGTCATCGCAGAGTTACTACCTACTCTACAGAACCAGATAGAACCGGTAGGAACCCACCTCTGAACTGCAGCCCATGTAAGTAGTGTAGGTATCTTTCATAGTGCAGAGATCTCCCAAATCTGATTGATTTGTTTGTACCATTAAGCCATTGTCGACTCTTAGCAACTGCATAAATAGATTTTCTCCGTGATTATTTGTTCTGAATTTAGTCCTTCAGCTATTCCAGTGATGTACAACTGAATCCATTCACCTTCCTGCTGGTTCCTTTCCCAACATTCATAGCCTTCTCCAGAGAGCTGGTTCTTCACATGATGTTTCTGAAGCAGAATAATTGGAGTCTGATTATTCATGCCTCAAGTGAGAACTCTGGGTTTGCTTGATGATTCTTTCTCCAACATAAAATTCAAAAGTGTCAATGCCCTCACCTTGCTTCCTCAAAATCTAACTTTCACTTCCATAGTATCACGAGGAATATCATGGATTATGTGATTCTGATTTGCCAGTATAGATACATCACAGAAATTGAACATGATTTCCAGGACCTTCACTGCTCTCTACCAAATGCCACTCTGCAGGGAATTTGTTTGACTGCTTATTCTTTTACTGTTGATGGTTGATCCTAAAAGGCAGAATCCACTACTTTGATATGGTCATTATCAATTCTAAGGCTACTTGCTGTAGTGTGTGAATAGAACCAGAATGTATATGGAATTTTGCAGACATAATTCAGGAGATACAAACTTAAACAAAAACCCTGCAACCAGGGGAAAAAAAACATAAGAGAAAAAGTGGCTGCCGGTCTATTTAGAGGCATATAATTGAGTTCTGCCTCACTATTCAGTTTCTAGTTCCCAGCAAAATGCAGAGAAATATAAATTCAGTGGTTTTCAAAAGAAGACTCCCTCAGGAAGGGAGATGGGCAGTTCCAAAATTGGATAAACAAACAAATAATACATAAAGACAGCCTAAGTGGACGAGAATTTGGAGCAGGAAAAAAAGAAGAAGAAGGGAAGCCTTGGTGTCCATGCCAAGCCCACCTTGTGCCAAAAGTGGGAACCTCTGCTAAGATGCAAGATGGCTCCGACAGTCATCCACGAGCTTGGTGGGTCTTGGGTGAGCCCTGGGTGAGAGGTGGGTTCCTACCGGTTCGGACCAGTTCTAATAGAGTAAGTAGTAAGCTGCTGGTGATATCAGAGATATCACGGTTCTGATCCATGGGCGCTGCCATCTTTTTGTGCAAATTTTTTTTTGGGGAAAATATTTTGTAAAACAATTTTTCGGTTTTTTCTTCTTCTGTGCATGTGCAGAAGCCGAGGTTCCAGCACTACGCATGTGTTGCCATCTTGTTTTTGGCCTTTTTTGGGGGGGTAATTTTTTTGTACACGTGGTGTATCCACGTGGCGCGGGAGGCAGCGAACTGGCGGCGAGGTAAGTTAGAACCACCCCTGCCCTGGGTGAGTACCTACCTTTACTGCAGCTGCTTCCAGCTGGCAACATGAGTAGGAGTGCCTTGTTTTTTCCCAACCACAAAGACAAGGTGACATCGAGCAACTTATTTCCCCCTTGGCGATGGACTATTCAGACATCATTCCCGATGACACCCCTCATTTTTCTGCTCTAGAATAGCGCTCGTATATGCTGGCGGCCTTCTGCTGAAGTAGTGTGTGGCTGTCCCTTGCTGAATTAGTTTGTGGGATTCAGGTCCTCTCTTTCACAGTGTAACTGCACCATGTCCTTCTTTTGAAGGTTGAAACAAAAAGGGAAAGGGGCAGAGAAACAGGCCAATACATATTTTGCCCATGCTGCTTGTGTGCAGAAGCACTTTTTTTCAACATACTCTCCGCTTTTGTCTTGATTTTGTTTGTTTGGAAATGATGGAGGTTTGTCTGGATGTATGATCGTGATCCTTATCATATATAATTTTTCAGACAAGTTGCAAAAGTTTCTTGGGGCTCCACAATTTGTCTGCCAGAAATGTGAAAAGTAAAAGCAGCTGGGTAGGCAGTGAGCAATGGAGGGCTGGGGGGTGGGGGTGGGGAAAGATACTCTTTAGTCCCTATTGAAGCAATATCCCAATTGTTGAACATTTTCGAGTTTTTAAAACAATGTAAGCCAAGAACAATATAGAAGGTGCTTAAGGCAAATCAGCACCAGATTACAGTTTTAGGAGGTTGGGAAGATTGCAAACCTGGAAACCCGTTTTCGAGGCTTCAGAGACAGAAGATGTTTGGGGAAGGAAGGGAAGGTAAAGTACAATAAAAAAAATGCATTACAACAGGATGCTGTGAGTGCACAAGACTTGCCTAATGACAGCAGCTGAGACTGCCATAGCTGCTGCTGTGAGTAGGCATGACCAGGAGTGGGTTCTAACTTACCGTGCCGGCGGTTCGCTGCTTCCCACGCCGTGTGCATGCGCAGTAGAACAAAGCCCCGAAAAATTTCCCTCCAAAAAAAGGCCGAAAACAAGATGGCGACGTATGCACAGTGCCGGAAACTCGGCTTCTGCGCATGCGCAGAAGAAAAAAAATCCAAAAATATTTCAAAAACATTTTTTTCCCAAAAAACAATTAAAAAAAAAAGATGGCAGCACCCACGGAGCAGAACTGGGTCTGTGACGTCACCAGCAGCCTACTACCTATTCGGTAGAACCAGTCCAAACCAGTAGGAACCCACCTCTGCCCTAAGATACCAGGAGTTAGCTCTTTACTGCTCAAAAGGATCTCTTGGTATACCTACATGACATTTGATAGGCATACTACTGACTTCTTAGAGCTTTGTTCCACTAACATGTGAACAATTTCTATCTATTGTAGTTAACTTTTTCTAGCAAGGCTTAGTATAATTCCATCCATATATTGTTTACTAAGTTTTAAATCTACTACTCAGAAATATTCATGTCTGGAAGTGATGCAGTACAGAAGATAAAAAAACAAATCTGTCTAAACTAAGATTTGGGAAAGCTTTGGGGATATGCCTGAAGCACTGTCTTGTCATTTTGCAGGGGACATTCTGCTTCCAGCAGTGAGGTTCACAAGCATCATAGATCCCAAACTTTACCAATAATCCGTGGGAAAAATGCCCTTTCCAATCATAAACTCCTACAGATGATAGATAGTACAATTCCAAGTAAGTATGAAGGGACATTTTGTAGCTGAACATTTAATGCGACTATTATTGTACTTATTGAAATAGCATTCTCCATTTAATGTTATGTAAATAATGTGAGATAATGATAGCTATTATGTTTTGTTGTCTCATTATTCAGTTTTATATATACAGAATGAAAATATTTACCAGATCTCAATATCTATAGAAAAGTATTTCATGTTTTCCTAGATTATGTTGTCTATTCTTGTGAATTTTATGTTTTTGCATATGTATAGATATATCCATGTTCTTGTCATTTATGCTTGTTCAGTTGTTATGGAACATTAAGAGTGAAGGCCAGCTGTTGTATATGATTAAGACAATTTCACTCTATCATTTTTAGCATAAAATTAGACATAAAAGCAATAACTCTAATGTATTCTCATATCTGTACTCATTACTATAAATTCTTCTTATGCATATAATTTATAAAATGATAAAAATTAGGTTGCCTAATTAGCATCCTATTATTTATTTATAATCATGTGCATTAATTCATTGAAATATAAATCTTGCAGAAAATCTGAGCAACCAATAGGCTTCATGATTGAATAGTCAGAAAACCAGAAGATATGCATAGATTTGAACTGTCAGTGCTATAAATAGATTCTCTACCCCTGCTAAAGTAGCAAAAATTATAATAAACCTGTACACAATAACTGAGCAGATGTGGGCCCAGGGAGATATTCTTTGGCACATACAAATAATCCCTTCTTGCTTTCCATCATTCTTAAATAAGCAAAAATGTATTTTAAAAAGATAAGTTTATAAGAACAACTAAACATAACTAGATTTTTTTAATAAATATCAAAATATATTTTGTGCGTATAATTTATTCAGAATTAAAATTTGGTATAGAGTTTTGATACATATATTTATTTACTATATGTATCTTGACTTTTCAGTCCTAAAACACTTACAAGCCTTCACAAAATTTATTTATTCATTTGCTCAATTTGTATAGCCAACCATCTCATTTTTATATGAATCTTACAATCACAACAAAAATGTTAGATTGTATCAAGTGTACAATTGCAAGATCTGTTTTTATTCCTCAAATTAATATTATATTTTTCATTTCTTTGTAATTTTGAAGAAGGGAGATAGAGGTGAAATATATGTCCAAAACCAAATCCAAAAATTAAATAGGAAGGATTCAAACTGCTATGTGAAAATAAGATTTTAATGTGGAAAATGATCAGTGCATTTCATCTAGATACAAGTATATTATGATTTATTTAAGCATGTCCTATAAAATAAGTCCTTAAAAATAAGTCCTTAGAGAAAATATTGAGACCAAATATTGAAATCCAGTAGCAATTTCAGACTAGAATTTGCTAAGAAAGCCTAGTTCTCTGTGGAAACATATTTAAGAGAGCTGGTAGTTCATCAGTGACTATTGTCATTTGTAATGACTTAACATTTTTTCTGTCACATTTATTTGGTTGTAGGCACTTCTAATGAAACAGATCTTGTCAGTTATGTAGATACGGAAGCCAACATCGCAACAGAAGTTTGCCTTTCTATACTCGATCTGTTATGTCTTTTTACTCAGAATCATCAGGTAACATTTTTAGTGCCTAACTTTTCACATGAAAGTCACAATGTCTATAATTTATGCTAAGCTGTTATTTAATGGAAGCACAGAATCAACAAGTGTTTCAAAATGAGTCCAATAAAGAGTCCAGAATCACTTCACTGGCCCATTTAGCCTGGATCTGCCAAACATGTTTTACTACGGTTTCTATTATCCCTATTCCATGCTATGAGTTGCCCTTTTATATAATTCTTTATAGCATAGCTTTTTTAGTACTGCAGACAAAAAAGCTACCTTAGCCTTTTTAAGATTTGCTAGAATTGAAGCTAAGGCCGTCTATCTCCAAAATATGTACTTTCCCATTACGCTGTAAAAAATAGCTTGTAGTGCTGGGTAAAAGATCCTAAGCCACCACCACCATCATCATCATTACCAAAATAATGATGAAGTTTTGGCAGAAGAGAGAATGATGGTCTGATGCAAGAACAAAATCATTCCAAGAAACTTTGAAAAACTTAACTAATATTAAAAAAACATTTAAAATGCCTGCTCATATTTGGGCAGAAAAAAAAGAAAAAAGAAAAGGTGGTGGAGAGGGAGAAAATAAAAGTTCCCAACAGTTTAAATTAAAAAAAAAACTGAAATATGTTTGTTACTTTTCAGAGACACCTGCAACAGTCAGATTGCCAGAATACAATGATGAAGAAAGTCTTTGATACTTACCTGTTATTTTTACACATCAACAATTCTGCAGCAGCTCTCAAGCATGTATTTGCTGCTTTGAGATTGTTTGTGAGTAAGGTAAGACCATATATGGCTTCTCATTTGTAGGAATCCCTTCTTGTCTTTCATCCTTCTTAGTTGGCTATTGAGAGATAACAGACCTTTTTTGAACAGATAACTTGCAGCAAAGGGAAGAGCCATGACTTCTAAATCTCGGTTTTATCATATTTTGAGAAGAAACTGGAGTTTGGCCTGTTTGACTTCTAAGATGAGATAGTGTGATGTTCTACAGATACTTAAAATATCACCATCAGCAAAACTGGATAGATTTGTTCTCTGTTCAAACTGAGGGCAATACAAGGACCAAGGAGTTGAAATTAGAAATGAGGAAATTCCAATTGAAAAGTAGAAGTATGAGGAAATAAGAGGTGTTAATCAATGATACAATCTGTATAAAACTCCTAAAAAGAAATTTTCAAATATGGTGGCCACTCACCAGAGATGGTTTAATGGATTCCTGTACCTAGCAGACAGTTGAAATATATGATATACTATCAAAGGTCCATTACAAGTTATATATTATGGTTTTAAAGTTGTATACCTTCAGGAAAAACAAATTCACTTGTTATGTAACCTGTTTGTAAAAGTGTAGGATTATTGATGATTTCTGCTATGGAGAATTGAGCATGAGAATTATGTATTGATGCTTTTGTTTTGGTTTTTATAGTTTCCATCAGCCTTCTTCCAAGGGCAAGCTGACTTGTGTGGATCATTCTGTTATGAAATTCTTAAGTGTTGTAATCATAGATCACAATCAACACAGATGGAAGCCTCTGCTCTGCTTTATTTTTTCATGAGAAAGAACTTTGAATTTAATAAACAAAAGTCAATAGTAAGGTCTCATTTGCAGGTAAGAAAATATTAGCGTGGTAACACCTTGGAGCAATTACTGCCTGAAATTTCTCATGATTTTATAGTGTTGCTGCATTTATTCATTTGAGAGAAAGAACAAACAATACTTACAGATCACAGAATGCTCTCGTCTGTTTTATTTCATTTTTACTTTAATTTTTATTTTAGATTGTTAGATGGTCAGAATAATGATGCTAACAATAATGACCATAAAAATGACAGTAATAATAATGCCTTCAAAATTTGATATCTGATAGAAATATCTTACAGTTTCCAGGTCTTCAGCCTCAAGATACAGAATTAGTTTGGAAATGCAATTCATAAGACGAATATTTCCCTTCATACTGAAAAACTATTTAACAGAATGTATATATTCATTCATAACTATTCATAACTAGTATTGGGACTCCTACAGGCAAAAACTGTATCTGATTTATTTTTTGGGGGAAATAGCTTACCAAAATTTAAATTTCTTCATACTTTATATAGAATGATTTTAATTATTGTTACGATTTATTTTATTCTTATACCACACATATTCTTAAGAGAAGGATAAGAATGAAACAATTTGAGAAAAGGGGGAAACTGCTAAAAACCATCTAATGCTATCAAGTTACTAGTTTGGTTTTTGAGCACAAACAGAGACTGAGACAACAATCGCTGTTTAATAAATTTTGCTGGTGGTTCTTCTGGGAAGCAAGTTTGTTAGTTTGGTGATCTGTCTTTATATTCTCTTTTCTTATCATCACTTCAGCTCATCAAGGCTGTAAGCCAACTGATTGCAGATGCAGGGATTGGAGGTTCTCGGTTTCAGCATTCTCTGGCAATTACAAACAACTTTGCTAATGGAGACAAACAGATGAAAGTAATTTATTTATTTATTTAAGTTGCTTATTTATTTATACTTATAGTTTTTCTTTTGCATTCTTCTGACAATGGATATTTTCCCAGTAGTGACTTATAATGTCTTTAAAAATCAGTCTGCCACCTTTGATTTATATGAACCTCATCCTCATTATTTCTGAATCAAAATAATAAAAGCTGGATAGCCATAGGGAAAAAATAATAAGTTACTGGGCATCCTGTCTAAATATGGTTGGATCACGAAGTATATTTCCTTTGTAGCTATCTCAGATGTTTTGCCAAATGGGAATGTGTGTTATAATATAATTGCTAGAAAATGCATTGCATATCAATTCATCTGTCATTAAAAACATAGTAATAATAACTCTCTCAAGACCTTTGTTATCCCAAGTTTGATATTATAAAGAAATATCTATTGCAACTTTGTTCAAACATGACAAGCCAATACTGGGGGGGAAAAGATAATGTGCAGTGAAAGAAAAGAGGAAGTTATTTGATCATGGATAGTTAGGAAGAGGAAATAGCAAACAATGTATTATGACATTGTTATGATGCGCGCAATTATTGTATTTATCAGGTATCTGACTTATTCCAAATAGATGTCATTTAACATGATAATAGAGATTTTGTGAACTTAAATTCCCTTATTTCTCTTTCTCAAAGAACAGTAACTTCCCAGCAGAAGTGAAAGACTTGACCAAACGCATAAGAACAGTTTTAATGGCTACGGCTCAAATGAAGGAACATGAGAAGGATCCGGAAATGCTTGTAGACTTACAGTACAGCTTGGCAAATTCATACGCAAGTACACCTGAATTACGTAGGACCTGGTTGGAGAGCATGGCCAAAATTCATGCAAGAAATGGAGACTTATCTGAGGTAGCTCATCTGAAACTGATAAATTATTTGGTATTTTGAATGGCTTGAAATAATAAATAATAAAAAAAGCAATATGTGTCCTAAAGCAGGGTATTTTCTACAAATTCTACCCAAATACATATTGGTGGGTTTGCATTCAAAACAGAGAACCATTTAATCAGTAGTGGAACTCAGGAGATTATTAAATTCAGGCACTGTGTTAATTTTCAGTGTAATTGTCTTCATACCACAATATTAAACAAATATTAAGCTCCCTCACAATTTCTCTTTATACAGGAGCATGATCTTGTCATAATCCATCAGCAGTTTTAATGTTAATGTGGACAGAAGGAAAATATGACCTAATTCTGTACATGTTCTCTGTTTTTCATAAGAAATTGAAATTATATAACTTGTGACTTAGTAAATTGAATGCATTTGTCAAAACAGCCATGCTGACCTTCTGATGTCTAACATTTCTTTAATTATCAGTACTTTATTCTACGAACTTTTATGAGATTCTATTAGGACATATGTCGTGTACTGAATCAAGAAGAGTAGATCACAATCATACTTAATAGTTCACTTTGATTGTCATTTTTGTAATTGAAATATTTTGTTTGCTATAGCTACACTTTTTTTTTCTTTTTTAAAAGAGTACAAATTAAATTTATTTTCTGAGCATTTCAAGCCCATCCCACTGTTGTCTCTCCTTCTCTCCTTTCAGCAGCCCGTTAACATGGGTGCTTGTTTTGTACCAGTTGTCCAAAATATAAATCTTTATTACAGCCTTTAAGCCAGAAACATTATGCAGAAACTATATGTAAAATATATAGATATGACTAAAAAGACTAAAAATCAAATAATCATAATGTGGTTATGTATATAATGTTAATATAATAGAAACTATAATGGCAATCACTACAATTTACACTAATCTTCAGTTGTAAATGGGACAAGTAGAATGAATAGAAAAATAGAATTGGGCAACCTGGGAAGATATATTAGCACCATATGGCACGAACGTTGATCTAAAATGGGATAGATGAATGTCACCTCACATTTCCCATAAAGACAACAACAAAAGACCATGTAACTGAGGAATCCATGGAGACAGAGCCTCCATATGCTTTGCTGTAAATGGGTGTTTTTATAATGCTCCCCTACAACTACAGGTGATAACATATATAACCTATATAACATGGTGAAGGTATAGTGAAATCCTATAGAGAGATAAGATCAGAGGTGGGTTCCTGCCGGTTCAGACCGGTTCTATAGAGTAGGTAGTAAGCTGCTGGTGACATCACGGAACCGGTTCTGGTCCTTGGATGGCGCCATCTTTTTTTGGGAATTTGTTTTTTGAAAAAAAAAGTTTTGTAATTTTTCCATTTTCTTCTGTACATGCGCAGAAGCTGAGTTTCAAGCACTGCGCATGCGTCACCATCTTGTTTTTGGCCTTTTTGGGGGGGAACTTTTTGTAATTTTTTTGCAATTTTTTTAAAAAGTTAGAACCCACCCCTGGATAGGATGGTGGTATGTGCCTATTTTAAAAATATTCATATACTGTAGTGTTGGATTCCAGTCTTAGTCTGATTTGGAAACCAATGTGCCAGATACTCTGCTTAAGATAATTTATGGCATTTTCAAACCTTGATGG
>JANHFT010002562.1:23789-37897 GCA_032467955.1 Pseudoxenodon macrops
ATTATATGTAAAAGATGATATATGAAAATGAAATGTAAAATTAATATTGTGGAAAATAAAAATTGTTTTAAAAAAAAGAAAAAGGATTGGGAATCAATTTGAGAGTTTTTTTTTTAGAGTAGTGAGGGTTTCTGATTCCCAATTAAAAACAAACAAAAATAAATTCTTCTTCCAAACTTAGTTGTTATTCAGTAATATCACCAGAAGGTAAAGTATATGCTGTAATAGAGACTGCATGTTGAGTCTTCCAGTAGTCTTCATCAGAAGTGGGATACAGAAAGCAGGAGGGGAAAAAAAAAAAGCAGGAAATTCCAGAGACTAAAACAAAGATGAGAATTTTAGGGCCAGGAGGCTTGCAGACTGAATACATTAGCTGACAGACCTTACCTGCTTTTTTTTAATTGCAGTGTAGTTATCTTTTGACAATAGCCTGGAATATAGAAAATTTAAAAAGCATAATGTTTATAGAGGAGTAGGAAGATAACCTTGAGGGACAAATGCAAGCCTGGTTACATAAACAGCAGCCTACTATGAAAGCAACTCCAAATCTCAACAAACAAACGTTCTGTCTTACACATTGGCAAAAAAAAAAAAAAGAGAACAAAAAACAAGCTGGGCAGATAAAACCTTGTAGATGACCCTAACTCTGTCAAGGACCTTGGAGTACTCATCTCTAATGAAGTGCCAGACCCCACTGTAACAATATTGCCAAAAAGGCATTAAGAGTTGTTAATCTAATCTTGTGTAGCTTCTTCTCTGGTAATATTGTACTGCTAACTTGAGCATACAAAACATTTGCTGGACCAATTCTTGAATACAGCTCATCTGTCTGGAACCTGCACTGCCTATCAGACATTAATACAATCGAATGAATCCAGAGATATTTCACGAGAAGAGTCCTCCACTCCTCTATTCGCAACAGAATACCTTATGCCACCAGACTTGAAATTCTGAGCTTAGACAACTTAGAACTACGCTGCCTTCAGTATGACCTAAGCGTAGTTCATAAAATTATCTGCTACAATGTCCTACCTGTCAACGACTACTTCAGCTTCAGCCACAACAATATACGAGCATACAATAGATACAAACTTAAAGCGAACCGCTCCAAAAACTATTGCAGAAAATACAACTTCAGCAACAAAGTGGTCAATGCCTGGAATGCACTACCTGACTCTGTGGTTTCATCCCCAAAATTTTAACCTTAAGACTGTCTACTGTTGACCTCAATCCATTCCTAAAAGGTCTGTAAGGGGGGTGCATAAGTGCATCAGCGTGCCTACCGTCTCTATCCTAATGTTCCCTTTTATTCGTATTCATTTCAGGTATTCAAATCATGTTTATACTTTTATATATTATCTAATACGTGCTTGACAAATAAAAAAATAAAAAAAATATATTTTTGCACTTCTGATTTCTCAATATCAAGATACATATTGTGAAGTAGACATGTCCTTTGGTAAATAGGATTTTCCAGAACCTAAATGCCATAGAATAAACTAGTTTTTAACATCATACATGGTATTATAATTTGTGTAGGTGCCAAGAATAAAACTGAGAACGTATCAATCTAATATATATATATTTGTTTCTATCTTATACTGATACAGCCTGAAATATTTCTTTAAGAAATAAGTCTTCTATTTTAATTCAGTTTAATTTTTATTTAAAATGATAAATAAAGATTTGGAACGGGCTTGGATTTAAGTCATCAAGTCTAAACCACTCTGTAGAGATGCAATTTAAAACATTTCTTACAGGTTTCAACTAAGCTTCTCTTGTACAAGTAGAATGAGTTAGAGTCGATAATTTCTCTGCATAATTAGAATCTGCCCTTTGTTATTCGGCATCCTCATTTTGGGATATAAAACTTCTTGAACATCTTCCCTGTGATATCAAACAGACTTACATTTCTTCCCTCAGACTTAAAAGCTAGACATTCTTCATTTATTTAATTCTCTTCCTAAGATTTATACTTATGCTTCTTGTCCTCACTGTCTCTTTCTGGAACTGCCCTGCTTTGTCTGAATCCTTCAAGTATGCTGCTTAGAGATGAACATAATAATCCTCTATTCTGTATCTATACTTCTAAGCATTTACTGTAACTATCCCACCCTGTTATCTAAGAACTGATAACTGATATTCTTTCGATTTCTTTAATCAATTCATGTAAATTTTGAAAGTACATGAACTTGCACGATCTTGAGACAGCCCACTTGCTAACTCTCTGAATACTGCTTAATACAATTTCCACATTATTTTTCTTCTCATTTTAATTATACCAGGCAGCTCACATTCAATTGTTTTCAACTTCAAGGTACATAGAGTGATGTCTTTATCATCTGCTGTTGACATTCAAGATGAAAACAGTCATTGGGCACTTTATTCACATTCCAATATTTCTAAAAAGACTAATTTTGATAAATATTCAGTTAGCCTTAACCTTAGAGAATATGTCATGTATTTTATTTGTTCTTGAATATTTAAATTCATTCAGTGCAAATGAATTTTTCATAATGTTGATACCTTTGCATTCTGTTCTTTATAGTTGCTAAGTGAAACACATACAGTGATGCTTAAACATCTGTGAACCTTTTTGAATTTTCAATATTTCTACATAAATATGACGTAAATTGTAATTATGCTCCATACAAGCCCTAAAAGCGATAAAGAGAACGTAATTGAACAGATGAGGCAAAAAATTATACTTGTTGATTTACTGAGGATAATTATCATTTTCTTTTCCTTTTCTATTACTGATCTGATTGAAGAAATCCTTAATTTAAAATGTTACAGTATGCTAGACAACAATTCCATTGCAATTAGTATTGAATAAGGATACCTAAATAGTAAATTATTTTCCCCCCAAGAATTTTATTAGTTTCTTTGAATATAAAATTCAAAGGAAAATGAAAATTGTGAGAAAGTCTTCTTCTTGTGCCATATTCGTCATTGGACGTCGGTGATCATGTTGGCGATCTTATTTTTATCAACAGCCACACCAAAAAGTGCTGCTGAGTTTAGTCCAAACCAATCCCGTAGATTTTGAAGCCATGATGTTCTTCTTCTGCTTGGACCTCATTTGCCTTCAATCTTTCCCTGGAGGATTGTGAAATATGGCATATTTTTTCTGGTGTAGCATCACATGTGCAAAATATTCTAACTTTTGCTTTTTGGTGGCTTATCTCAGGCGGCTTATCACCTCCTATTTTTGATTTTCTCAACCCAGCTTATATGTAAGAGCCATCTGTAAATCCACATTTCAAATGCTTCTAGTCTCTTCAAGTGGCTTTCTGTCAGAGACCAACTCTCTACTCCATAGAGCAGGATAGAAAATATGTAACATTTGACAAGCCTCATTTTCAGTCTTAGGCTTATGTTGTGACTGCAGAAGACCTTTTCCATTTTGAAGAATGCTGTTCGAACTTCCTCTATCCTTTACTTCAATGATCATGTCCCAGCTTTCATGTAAATTAGAACCAAAGTATGTGATCCTTTCAACTTTTTCTAGTGGTATTCCTTCTGATTTTATCGGTGGTAAATTAATGGGTTGTTTGCTGATGACCATGTTCTTGATTTTTGAAGTGTCAAGCTTCAAGCCATATTTTTCAGATATTTCTGTGACTGTTGATGTGAGAAAGTAGTGGAAGGAAAAGAAAAGAGAGAAAAGTATAAGGGAAAACAGGGAAAAAGAAAGAAAAGCATTGCCTTCCAACTCTTTTTACTACAGTAGAAGATAATAACATACAGCCTTAACTTTTTACTTTTACGTAATAATAAAAGTAGTATAGTAGTGTAAACTACCTATTTCTATAACAACAAACCTATCTAATCAGCAAAATTTAAAGTGAAAGTTTCATTATTGTCCCTCTCAAGCACAAAGTCCAGAAGTGGTTTCCAAGTGGAAACAAAATTAGATGTATTCTTTTCTTTCACCAAGGCAATCAATTTGGCCATCTCTGCTAATTCCATCAGTCTTTGCAATCAGTCATCTATTGTGGGAAATAAAACGACTTTCCATTTTTGTGCTTAGAGCATTCTTACTGCTATCAGCATATGTGCCACTGAAGTTACATTTTTTCAAGTTCTTTGTCCATTAAACCTAAAAGAAAAGTATCTGGTTTTATCTTGATATTTATTTTAAGAATTTTCTGTATTAAGATATGAATCCTGCCTGAATATTTATTTGCTTTATCATTGGCCACCAAAGATTATTAAAAAAGTTCCTTCTTTACATTTACATTTCCAACATATATTTGAACTATCTTTATATATGTTGACAACGTATCCAGTGTGAAATATCCACAATACATCATTTTATAAATTTTTGCCTTGATCAGTTGAGATTTTCATAAAATATTTTTAAATAGAATATTTTTAGTGAGATTAAGTTACATAAACTACATTACCAGCCTTTCTCATATCCTTGCAACATGAGACAATTTCTGTTAACATAAAAGGTTATACTGGTCATTTTTTGCAGAACTGGGTGGAGGGATATTATAGTTGTAACCAAAGCTCCCTCTTATCTCAGTCATGTTTACATTGTTGTAATTAAGGTAAGATTTGTAATCTAAAAACTATATTGAAAACCAGCTAATTTTTGCCTGTATTACACCATCTTGAAGATGCAGGATTGTGTTTAGACACAATGTCAAGATGATTAAAAAAGCAAAGGTGACCATTAAAATTTTCTGTTAATGGACATATTTCCAAACTGGAATTAATAATTCATAAATATTACTTGATGGTCAGTATAGTAATAGAAGAGTAATTCATAATAAATCATGCCAATGCAATCATGCCATTTTTAATATTTTTCAAGTGTTGTTATATATTAGGATTCTTTTTTTTTATGAATTAACATGACTTGTCTTTTTTTGAGTACATGTACTTGATAGGGTTGGTCAGAAAATATAATTAAAACTTATTTATTTTTGAGATTTGGAAACCATTTTGGTCCAAAATTATTTTGGACAGCTTACAGTAAAAGTAGAAAACAATAAAAGAAAAACATTTTTTTTTTTTAAATGCATCTGGACAACAAATGTTTCCTCACACAAAAGAGGCTCCACAACATCTTTCCCCCTAACCTGGGAGAACAGCTAATTTTTTAAAACACTTATGGAACATCATCAGAGTGAGAGATGTTATGAATAGAAGAGCGATATCTTTGGGAGATATTGTTCCAAAGGGAAGGCACTGCAACATAAATGAATTCATATGTTACGTTGTTATTGATCATCTTTGTTATGTACTTTTGGGTATTATATACATCGTGGCCACTAACTATAATCAAATATTATTTTTGATTTTCCCCCCCATGATAGCAATGATATGAAGAGATAGTTGATAGCAACTTTCTGAATGATAAGAGGACACATCTGTTTGCTCATATAATACAGTGGAACCTCGGTTCCCGAACAAAAAAAATCCGCTAAACGTTTGCCTCTGTTCACGAATATATCTTCACGATCAAACACAGCTGCGGCAATTTTCCCTGCCACCACAATTTCCTCTTTGGTGCCATTTTTATTGTGTCTGCACATGCACAGTCAGTCTTGCTTCCGTTCACGACCAAATCGGATGCCAACCGAGGTCCTGGAACAGATTATGGTCGTGAACGGAGGTTCCACTGTACATTTTCCCTTAAAGATAGGGCACAAAAATCCTGTTCTCCATACAGCTCTCAGCATTATTTACTTTTTATTTAATTTAGAAAATTATTTATAAATCATCAGATCAACTTTATAATTTATAACTCAGAACTGTGCCACCGTTGATCCAAGTAACCTATTGGTGCCCTATTTTTCCTTTTTTTATTAAGTATTCACTTAATAGCTGTGTTTCTTAGCACATCTTCTTCATTTATAACTATCAATACCTAAACTGATGTTTTCTTTTCGTGGAATGAATTATATATGCCTATTACTTCAAAAAATCCCCAAATCCAATCTGTATGAAAGCTTATATTTGTCATGCAGACGAAGTCCTGTTCCTATTTTATGTGCAAAAAATTATTATCTAGATGTAAACTAACTTAACAAAAATATTCTGTGTGTAGTTTAGTTCCGTAAACCTCTTAATTTGGAAACCAGCACAGCTTATATCTCTTCTCTTCTGCCACGGTTACTTATCTAATTGTAGGCTTTGGAGCACTAATTCCTTCCATAGCTAGCTTTATTTTTGCTTCCATGTGAGAAAAGCCTAGCGTTAATGAAAAGCGGTGTGGAAAGAGACAGAAAGGAAAAGATATTACTATTACTTTTGCCATGTAGTCGTCATCCATTTCTCCCCCCCAAAAAAAAAATGCACCTCAGCATTTTGCTCTGCACTGCTGGTCAATCCATGGCTGTGCTGTTATGTGTTTCTTGTTTGAACATCCTCTCCTCTCAAAATCCCAAAAGGATTTCTCTTGGAATCCTCCTTAATCAGTTAGAGACACCCCCCAATCCCCTCTGCTTTGTAGCCATGGCTTCTTTATTTCTTTGCCTATCCAATCATTGTTCCTTCTTGGTCCTGGAATGTACAGTCTCTTATCATCAGCATTTTCTGTAGAGCCTGAAAGGAAAAGAAAGAAAGAAAACCTCTGTTTCCTGGTGCCTTTCCAATAACAAGCCAGTTTTTCTTTGCTTTCTAATCCTCTAGACGGCTAAATAACATTCAGCTAATTCAACCACATGCTAACCTGTTTCTGGTGGTACCACAGGCTCTGATTCAGTTTTCAAGAACATTTTAATACTGCCTGTCCCACTATTTCTTCCAGATCCTCCCCTTTAATTGTAACCACTTACAATCTGTCTAAGGAACTACTTACTAACTGTCTATCAAGGGAATTCACAATTCCTTGGCCCTTTCTTGAGTTATGCATGGACGTTCCCCAAATCTCTGCCCATATGTATGCTTCATTACCGGTACATCAAATCAATATAATACTGTCTATTTTACATTATTGTAGTCTGTAACATCTCTGGTAGCTATGTGGAATAAAACCTCTGTAAGGATGGCTACTAACATTTGCAAGCCATTTTCCCCCCTGGCTATTCAAATGTAAGTACCACCTCCTTAAAAATTACAATAAATGATTCTATAACCTTCTATTCTGTTAATTCTGAAATTTTAATATCCTTAGAGTTTTCTTTGTCATGAAATAGAGAAAGAGAAATCATTCCCATATCTGTAATAGTTGCTGGCATGTCTTTAAATATTGCATTATTTGACAAAATGACAAATGATTAGTGGATCAGAGGAATGATGTCGATATAATTTACTTGGACTTCAGTAAGGCATTTGATAAAGTAGACCATAACCTAATACTACATAAAGCAGAAAATTTTGGTTAGACAGCAACACCACTAGATAGATTCGAAACTGGCTGACCAACCGCACTCAATGTGCAGTGCTCAATGGAACTACATCTACATGGAGCGAAGTATCCAGTGGAGTACCCCAAGGCTCTGTTTTAGGCTCAGTACTCTTCAACATCTTCATCAATGACTTGGAAGAGGGGATAGATGAGGAACTGATCAAATTTGCAGATGATACCAAACTGGCAGGAATAGCCAACACTCTGGAAGATAGGCTTAAGATACAGAAGGATATGGACAGACTTGAACATTGGGCGCTATCTAACAAAATGAAATTCAATGGTGAAAAAAGTAAGATTCTTACTTCAGGCAAGAAAAACAAAATGCAGTTACAGTATATGTGGTACCTTGCTTAATAGTAGTAACTGTGAGAGGGATCTTGGAGTCCTAGTGGACAACCATTTAAATATGAGCCAGCAGCATGCAGCAACTGCCAAAAAAGTCAACACCATTCTAGGCTGCATAAACAGAGGACTAGAATCAAGATCACATGAAGTGTTAATACCACTTTAAAATGCCTTGGTAAAGCCATACTTGGAATACTGCATCCAGTTTATGCCATGATGTAAAAAAGATGTGGAGACTCTAGAAAGAGTACAGAGAAGAGCAACAAAGATGATTAGGGGACTGGAGGCTAAAACATATGAAGAATGCTTGCAGGAACTGCAGGAACTGGGTATGTCTAGTTTAATGAAAAGAAGGACTAGGGGTGACATGATAGCAGTGTTTCAATATCTCAGGGTCTGCCCCAAAGAAGAGGGAGTCAAGCTATTCTCCAAAACACCTGAGGGCTGATAGACTGAACCTGGAATATACCCTGGCTTCCCATTCTGATAAGGCTAGGTCAGATGTCAGCAACCTGTGGCTCCCGAGCCGCATGCGGCTCATTGGGCCCTCTGCTGTGGCTCCCTGTTGGGTGATGCTACCACTGGCTGACCCCGCCCCTCGCCCTCCCCTCCTAGTCACTCCTTGCCTGGCCTGAGAAGGTGTTTTTTAACAACCAGTTCTCTGCCCCAATGACCGGCTGGGTAGGCATGGCTAAGGGGAGTCATGTGATTGGTGGAAGTGAGAGATGCCAAGTTGGCCATGCCCACCCGTTTTGTGGCTCCCACAAATATTTTTTTAATATATATATATGTGCAAGTCTTGGTGTATTCCGGTCTTTTCCCATGTAAGATTGAGAATATCTTGGCGACGTTTCAACGAGGTCTCACTCGTCATCTTGTGTGTGTGTGTGTGCGCGCGCGCGTGTGTGTGTGTGTATATATTGTATATGTCTATTATTTATATTTATTATTTATATATAAATATATATAAATATAATTGACTGAGGTAACTTTTTTTTCAGTGACCTGTAGTATCGGGGTCCTTTTAAGAAAGCTGAAAAAAATAACAGTATTGATACCAAAAAAATAAAATCAAGGGCTGCTTCACTTTAGAAGTAAAATATCTGTGGGACCTGAGGTAATCTAAGCCATGTTCTATTAAAAGGACTAAACCCACCACAAGAATTAGGTTTAAAAAGTTAAAAATTTTCCTCAGCCCAGGACTTTCCTTTTCTCTCTTTGGGAATAAGGTCAACAACTGGGATCTAAGGTGATTTTAGCCAAAATTTACTCCCTAAAAGGAGTAAAATAAAATATCAATGGAGCCTGAGGGAATCTGGGACAGGTTCTGGTAAAAGGATTAATCTACCACAGGAAACTAAATGTTAAACATAAAATCCGCTTTACATTTCGTCAGCCAGGAGTTGCCTTTCCGCTCTGGAAATAAGGCCAACTCCTGAGGCCTGAGTTTAGTCAAGGGTCACATTTTTAGGAATAAAATCCCCGTGGGACCTAATCTGCGACATATTCTTGTAAAAGGACTAAATGACTAAGAGTTAAAATTAGATTTAAATTGCCTCAAACCCATAAACTATATTCCTGTCTGGAATAAGGCCAACTCCTAAGGTCTGAGGTAATTTTAGCCAAGGTTTGCCTTCCTAAAAAGAGTAAAACGGGGCCTGAGATAATCTGAGCCATATCGTGGTAAAAAGACAAAAATATCATAAGAAACTAAAAGTTAAAATTAGCTTTAAATTGCCTCAGAGCCAGGAAGCTGCCCTTTCTGAGAATAAGGCCAACTCCTGAGGCCTGAGATAATATTAGTTGGGTCTTGTTTTTTAGGAATAAAATATCTATGGGGTTTGAGATAATTTTAGCCAAGGTTCCTAAAAAGAGTAAAATATACTTATGGGACCTGAGATAATCTGGTAAAAGGACTAAACTATCACAGTAATTAAAAGTTAAAATTAGCTTTAAATGGCCTCAGACCATTTAAATTAAGTCCTGGTAAAGGGATTGAACCACCACAGGGAGCTAAAAGTTAAACATAAAATTAGCTTTAAATTGCCTCAAACCTAGGAGCTATGTTCCTCTGGGAATAAGGCCAACTCCTGAGGCCTGAAGTATTTTAGTCAAGGATCACCGTCCTAAAAAGAATAAAACATAACCTATGGGGCCTGAGACAAAGTGAATTGCGTCCTGATAAAAGGACTAAACTACCATAGGGAATGAAAAGTTAAACAAAATTATCTTTAAATTGCCTCAGACCAGGGGGGGGTACTAACTTACCTCGCCGCTGATTCTCTTCCTCCCGCGCTGCGTGGCTGCGCCTCATGGCCGTTACAAAAAAAAAAACGACAAAAAAAAATACCAAAAAAAAAGATGGTGGCATCTACGGACCAGAACCGGTTCCGTGATGTCACCAGCGGCTTACTACATACTCTATAGAACCGGTCCAAACCGGTAGGAACCCACCTCTGCCTCAGACCCAAGAACTGACTTTGTTCTTTGGCAATAAGGTAAATTCTTGAGGCCTGGGGTAGTTTTAGTCAAATGACACATTTTTTTTAGATATAACACCTTTGAGGCCTGAGATAATCTGAGCCATGTCTTGGTAAAAGGACTCAACTACTACAGGTAACTAAAAGTTAAAATTAGCTTTAAATCTCCTCAGACCAATTTAAATTCAATCCTGGTAAAAGGGAGCTAAAGTTAAACTTAAATTTAGCTTTACATTTCCTCAAACCTAGGAGCTGACTTTGCTTAGTCAAGGTTCACCCTCCTAAAAAGGGTAAAATATAGTATCTATGGGGGTTGAGGTAACTTGAGTATATCACGGTAAAAGGACTGAATCACCACAGGTAACTAAAAGTGAAGCAAAATTGGTTTTAAATTGCCTCAGATTCAGAAGCTGGCTTTCCTTTCTGGAAATAAGGTCAACCCCAGAGACCTGAGGTAATTTTAGCCAAGTGTCCTCTTAAAAGGAGTAAAGGACTAGCTATTTCAAATAACCAAAGGTAAAAATTAACTAAAATTACTTCAGCCCCCAAAACTGACCTTACTTTATTGAAATAAGGTAAATTTCCAGGGTGTGAGGTAATTTTAGGATGATCTGTTTTCCCTAGCATGGGAGTCGGCAACCCACAGCTCCAGAGCCACATGTGGCTCTTTTGTCCCCCTGCTGTGGCTATCTGTTGATTGGCTGCCCCTGCCCCTCACCCTTCCCTCCCAGCCACTCCTCGCATGGCCTGAGAAGGTAAGGGCAACGGCAGGGATGGAGACTCGCTCCATATTCCTAAATCATCACTCTGAAAGTCAAACTGAATGAGCCTGAGAGGTGATCCGCTGCCTTTTCATTCAGATTTGCCTTTCACAGATTGGTGACTGCAGGACTGAAAGACCTCTACCGATAGCAGCATAAGCATCACCTCTATCCTGCATGGCTGTCTGGTGCAGAGGTGGGTTCTGAATCTTCTTACTGCCGGTTCACTCAGGGGCGCACTATGGCCGTGCGCGCGCATACGCAGTGCTTAAAAAAAAGCTTCTGCTCAGAAGCAAAAACAAAGATGGCGGCACCTATGGCACCGCCGAAAGAACCGGCTTGGGGGAGTGGCTGGCCCAGGTCAGTAACGGTTCTACTGAACCATGCTGCAAAGTTACTAACAGTTCAGTAGAACCGGACAGAACCGTTAGGAACTCACCTCTGGTCTGCTGTGAATGGAGATGGCCTCAGCAAGAGCTAGTCAATATTTACAGTTTCAGTTGGTACATGCCCACCACACTTGCTTTAGCTTCCCCCCCCCTTTTTGCTTGAATTTCTGACTTCTGCATGAATTCTCAGGATGAATTCCTCTCTCAAGTGCACAATTCCATTCCTGAATGTTTTTCAGTTGCTGCCCTCAGGACGTTTTTCTGCAAGAAACATGCTTGAGAGTTTGTGTTCTACCATGATAAACCACCAGTGAAATTGTTTTTCTTCCTTCCATTGGGAAAACACAAAAGCTTCATTTTCTGGCATAATTGTCTTGTGTTATTCAATTGCTCCAGGGAATGGGGAACAGGGAAAGTAGGCCTGTTTGTGGCTGTCCTCACTTTATGGAACGTGCTGCCTCCTGAAGCACTTTCAATTTTTTTCAAAATATAAAATTTGTTTAAAATATCTACTCTCTTATCTAGGAACCTTTTCTGCTGCTGCGGAGTAGAAAAATTTCATGGATTTCCCTGACTATATATGAGTTTTTCTTCTTCTTAATATTTTACACAACCTCATTGGTGTCTTGAGAATCCTAAGGTTTAGCGGAAGGCAGTTTATTGTAAGCAACTGAAGACCAAATTTTGGAAGGGAATGTTGCAAGACTTATGTCTTATGCTTTGTGATGTACACTACTCAAAGTCGTCCCAAGTGGGTGACATAAACATGAACTTTGGGCCAGTCACTCTCAACCCAACCTACCTCATAGGGTTGTTGTGGGCAAGGGTGGGTTGTAAATTGTTTTGCTGCTGGTTTGCTCAGGGTTGTGCCTTGCGCACGCAAAGTACTCATCTCTAATGATCTAAGCGCCAGAGCTCACTGTAACAGCATTGCCAAAAAGGCATTAAAAGTTGTTAACCTAATATTGAGAAGCTTCTTCTCCGGTAATTTTGTATTGCAAACGAGGGCATTCAAAACCTTTGCTAGACCAATTCTCGAATACAGCTCATCTGTCTGGAACCCACACTGTATATCGGACATTAATACAATAGAACAAGTCCAGAAATATTTCATGAGAAGAGTCCTCCATTGCTTACAACAGAATACTTTATACCACCAGATTTGAAATGTTGGACTTAGACAACTTAGAACTACGTCGTCTTCAGTCTGACCTAAGCGTAGTACACAAAATTATCTGCTACAATGTCCTACCTGTCAATGAATACTTCAGCTTCAATCACAACAATACAAGAGCACACAATAGATATAAACTTAAAGTAAACCGCTCCAAACCCGATTGCAAAAAATACGACTACTGCAATAGAGTGGTCAATGCCTGGAATGCACTAACTCACTCTGTGGTTTCATCCCCAAACCCCCAAAACTTTAACCTTTGACTGTCTACTGTCAACCTCACCCCATTCCTAAGAGGTCTGTAAGGGGCGTGCATAAGCGCACCAGTGTGCCTACCGCCCCTGTCCTAATGTCCCCATTTATTCGTATTTATTTCCTGTATTCATAATCATGTTAATACTTATATCTGTTATCTTAAACATGCTTGATGAAATAAATAAATAATACGAAGTCCCAGAGGCTCTCTGTTTTTGTGAGTATTTCAGTTTTTATTCTGGAACTTTCTACTTATAAAACATAATGTGAAAGCTCTTTTTAAGTTCAGGCCTTACAAAGATGGGCAATACATGTGTTCAGTGTTAAGTGCTGCAGAGAATGTAGGAATTCCCATCTTTTCAATATACCATTCTCCAGGTGTCTTCACACTCATTGCAAGCGAATCTGAATGTGGAATATTAGAAGGAATCAAGTTGAGCATTGCATGTAAACAAGAGTTGTGTGTCTCATCGGAAAAGTATCACAGGAGGCTGTTGAAGACGGGAGTGGTTAAAGTGGGCCCTGTTGATATGAATAATTTTCTTCGCAACAGAATCCTGATCAATGTGCGCTGTTAAAATTAGGGGGAAATTGCACTTCCATTTTGTAGCTGGAAAATCTCATAATGATTTCTCAGCTAAGCTGATCAAAAGGTCAAGGAGAGCCAGAGCTAAGGTGTCCTATCTCTCAGTGTCTTTTTTTCTTGTTGTCCTAACCACAAAACCGCACAGCTTTTAGCTTCAGCACTTACTTATCTCATAGTTCTCAAAGCCGAAGCAGAGAGTGCCAAGATGCACCAAAAATAAAGATATTTCTTTTTGTTCTGCCTTCTGCATTCGGAGTGTCAGTTACAGAAATATAACAGGGAGTTTCTAGTTAGCTATTTTTCTTCCCTTTTGTCTGTGTGTCTGTGTGTGTGCACACAAGGAAATTAAAATGTGCTGAGAATTGCTTTATTAGAAGTTATACATCTAAGGATTTTCTTTTCAGTGTTAAGGTTACATTGCTATAGCCCTTTCAATTTTTTTTTGAAAAACAGTGTATTGTTTAATTAAATGTTAGTTCTATAAAATTCAACACAGTACGTAAATAGACAGTTGGCTAGGAAGTCTAACGCTTAACTGCAAAGGGGGAAGTTTCTAAAATTGGACATGGTTAAAAAGCGAATTGAAAGGTAAAGACAAGAGATGTCTATTTTCTAGAAACGTCCTAGAATTTATATATATATAAATTGTGTGTGTGTCTGTGTGTGCATTATATATATATATATGTTTGTTTTTTGAGGTTTTCACGGGTGCCTGTATGTAGGTATTTTGTTGTTCGGGTTCTTTCCCG